>VWZD01013291.1:138552-173913 GCA_013396695.1 Sakesphorus luctuosus | reverse complement strand
AAAGAAAGAAAGAAAGAAAGAAAGAAAGAAAGAAAGAAAGAAAGAAAGAAAGAAAGAAAGAAAGAAAACGGAATAAAGGATTTCACATTTAGTTAATCAGACAAAAAAATCCATTTTGATTCAAAGCATTTTCAAAAGCTATGCCTATATACACATTTGTAGAAAATCACTTCCATGAAAAAAATATATAAATGAAAGCAGAAGTGTTAAGAAGGGAGTGGTCATATATAATTTTTTTTCCTTGCATTTTGAATGGTTCTGTATAAGCTTTGCTGTGAATTGCATATTGAGCAGAGCACCTACATGTCCTATCTATTTATAATTATTGCCCACGAATGGCAAGCCCACAGCTACAACTGTTCTCAAATGCTGCCACCTAAAGGCTAAAATGAAGTACGACTAGAGAGATGCCTGAAAACAACGAAAACTGGCAAAAAATGAGCAAATGGGAAAAGGTTCTCAAGTGTCCTACAGTGGGAAGTAGTCTACAACATTGCAGCTGTTGCTTGGATATCACGTGCCAAATGCATTCATGTTTAAAGCTGTGCAGATAATCAACTGAAAATATTTTAGGGATATCGTTATAGATACATTAAGTATATAATCGCTACATTTTGTGTGAAAGGAAGAAAACTACACTGTATGATTGGAGGGAATTAATGGAAGAGAAGTCTGAAAACATAGAGTTCATGTACCACTGTAGCCCTCAGTCTGAGAATAAAAGCAAAGCAAGTTCTACATATAGAGGCAGTATCTCACATTCTACCAAATGGTGACGTTAATAAAAATAAATAAAATTCGGATTTTTTGCACTGAAAAACCTCCACCAATTCCCTCATCCCCCATTTTTCAAAGCTGACAATACTTCTGCAAAACCCTGATGCACCTCCTTGATGCACCCTGATGCTGACAATACCAGTATATTTGACATTCATACTAGTATCTTCCCAGACCCTGTGAACACATCCCTATTTGTCAGTGTCCTTCACAGCTGGACACTTGATTATGACCAATACAAAATAAAATCAGATGAAAATAAAAGTTGTTGAGGTGTTTGTTGTTTTTAATGTGACCAACACTTACCTAGTTGCACTGGTATTGAAGACTTGGGCAAATATGTACAATTTTACCACTTCCACTGCTAGTTTTCTGATCTGAAAAAATTGAGTTTGGGAATAAGAGTATCCAGATTTATTTACTTGCGGGCTAAAAGGAAATTTGAATTTAAGTTTGTATGAAGAAGAGCTGATGTAAGATTTTATTGGTTATGCTTTATTATTTTGTTGATTTTAGCAAATAATTTCAAGTAAATACTCCAAAATCAAAAGAATAGGTAATGCCCTAAAAAGATGTGTCATGCAGCTAACTAATAGAAAACAAAGACTTTGATAAAAAGTTATGAAAAATCTTGTTCACAAGCAGAAAATATTAATACTTTAGTATATCTAAGAAATACCTTTAATAAATCACTACAGTGATGACAGCCTCTACAGGACTGCCATTCTGTTTATAAACACCCTGATGTCCTTTATGTGCAAAGGAATATGTGTTTTATTTCATTTCAGTTTCAGTTTTCCCTTCTAGGGCAGTAGCCAAGGTACTACGGCCCACCAAAAGGAATCAATATGTTTGGACACTGTCCTTTCAGGTAGCTGATGGGGCTTGCCCACAGTGCTGTTGGCATGACTGACAATAAGGTAGGTATGGCAGGATACCCAAAGGTACTCCAGTCTCTGACAGTTCCTGTCTGGAAAGTCTCTGTACTTCCATCTGGCCTGTGTGCCTGCTTCCCTCCTCTGTGGGAGTGGGTTGTAGACAGAGGACAAATCTGGGCACAAGAACTTGCCTCTGCTTCCAGGTTCTAATAGTTTGGACAGAATTATGCATTAAAGAAAAAAAGGACTCATTACTCTGGCAACCTGGTGAGAAAAATCCCAGATTTTTAACAATATTATTCAGAGACATTAAGGTTACATGCAGTTTCCTAGAACATGGGGTTTTTCAGCAACTGATCCAGATAAGAAAAAAGTTTTCATTGTATATTGTAGTCATTATTGTTGTTAATGACAATATCTTCCATTGTTTACATTTGTCCAGAATGTCTTTCAAGGTTCTTAGTAACTATCAATTAATAATGCTGGGCAGTTCAGGACATTTCTACAGTCAGTAGCAGTGTGCACCACATACATCCTCAGTCTGACAGCAGCCCAGCTCAGTGATGCAATAGCACAGCTGCATACAGATACAGATGTAAAAGAAATTTTGCCTTTGGAAGGCTAAGTAGTTTGGGTGCTTTATGAATGCTGCTCTATTGATTCTGATACTGAGGATGTTCAGGAAGAATTATTTGGACACTTCTGTGTGCAGCACAGCAATTAGCATAGATCACAGTACAAAGATTTCAGAGTGTGTGTTGTGTGTAGACATGTTTAAAGGAAAGAATAAGAAGGCTTAATCTCTTCTCTGGGAAAGGTACAATTGAAATAGTTCTGATTTACTTCCTTCTCATGAAAACCACCATGAGACTTGAGGTGTTTCAAGTTCCTAAAGCTAACACAGCACAGAAGAAAACAAAGTAAAACTAAAAAGTAAGTGTTCTCTGCTACTTTGCAGTTGGAGATCTTATCCCGTAAGTTTTTTTCTCTGTAAACCCCTCATTGTTTTAACAGTACACTGTGAAAGACACATAAGCAATCTTGCAGCCTTATTCTGCAACCTTCCTTCTGGCTAAGAAGGGATGTCCTTTAGGTCCTTAGAACTAAACATGAGCTTCTGTCTGATTTCCATAGATGTATTCATACACTTCTTTCAACTGTCATACCCCTCCAATTACGTTTTGTGGGGAATGTGCTTACACCATCAATTAAATATTTTTCTACCCATTAGCCATTTCCATCACAAAGAAGAAACAACAGAAAGCATAGTTAATTGCATAAGAGGCCAATTCAGGACAAATGCAATGTTTTCCCATCACATCCCATCACACAAGGTTGCCATTTCTCCACTTCTTAAATGTCTATCCCTTGCTGCTAACACACAAAATTGAACACTGCCTGTGGCATTTACTGTACCTTCATCTGCTGGATTAAATGTTGTCTCAGCTGCTCCACTCAGTCCCTCAGGGACCAAAACCGTTACCATTCAGAATACTCTCAGCAGCAGAAACAGAACACCACCAATGTCTCATCCAAACTAACAGTGTTTCCTCATAGTTTATAGCCTTTTTGGTATCAAGCAGGGACCTGAAGGATCAATGACTCTTTTACAATTCCTGACCACATTTCATTAGAAGTGAGGCAGAACCCAGAACTGCTGCTGGGCAGAGCTGTGCCAAGGGTGGAAATTTTATTTCACATAGGATTAACAGACGTACAGCCCGAGAAGACAGGGCAATGGCTCAATGATCCAGGAAATGTTTCCAGTAAGATGAAACCTTTTCATCTTACAGTACTACTCTAGAGATTGCAAAGTCTGACTTCAATCAAAGTCAAAACGGAAAGCAACAAATTTCCAAGTTCTCCATTGAGGAAAAAAAAATCCTTTAAGTGTTTTAGTTGAAACTGTTTCTTGTGCAATCTGATGAAAGAATCATCTGGGGAACTGCCTTGGACATCTTTCAGCTGCCTCCCTGATTTCATCACCAAGTAATTCTGAGAAAACTGACTGGATTTCATCCCAGACAGAGAAGCTTACTCCAGTAGTATACAATAGTGCTCAAATTTCCAGAGTAGTTTTGCAAGGATATAAGTGTGGAGAAAATCTGTAGCCGTAGCACTTTTATAAACCAAATGAAACTCTGCAACCAAATACCGCAGTGGTGCTGAGAACAACACTACAACTTTGTGGATTGCGTTTCTCTTGAGTTGTAGCATTTTGAGAAATCAAACTAGAAAAAGCCATTGACAACATCTACAACATGACCTTCTTTCCCTGGACAGTTTTTCAAGAGTAAAGTTTTTATGAAAGCATGCAAACAAAAGAAAGCTACTTTTAAAATCCCCAAATCTGTGGGTTTTCCTTGGTTCAGATGTTTCCTTTGAATTTACCATTCTGAAAACAATGCAAGTATTTACTTAACTATTTCACATCTTGTCATGAAATGTATCATAGCAGGGCGTTGGACACCTTCTAAAACAACAGTGTCTTTAAAAGAATCTCTATATGAAGATTTACTCAGTTGTGTCTTCTAACCTTGAAAGCAGGTGTTCTATTTTTTTGAATATAACTTTCAGTATTTGGTAGCAGATGTAAAGTTAGTAAGTATTAAGTACTGTGAAATTATAGAGTGGAATGACCTTATTTCTTTTTCGTACTCCTAGAAACTTAGCCATATCATAGAGTGTGGATATAGTGTGGTCCTGGCAACTAAGTTGAGAATGACAGAGAAGGGAATGATAACTTAAGGATCATTTCTTAATGTTAAGGATGTCTCTGTTTATTATACCTGCAATAGGCATTACCCAAATATTTTGTTCAGGTATTCATCTATTCCTGAATGATAAGCAATTCAAAAGAAAATACAGAGCAAGCAGAAAATTTTGCATATAATTTCAGTTTAACTCAAAACTTAGGAACTTCATTAAACTTCAATTAATTTTTCAAAATTATCATCTGTCTTTTATCTTACTAATTTCAACCATAACCTAAAGCAAGAAAAAAACCCCAACAAACCAACCATGAGGGAAGTTATGCTGATCATGGAGAACATCAGAAACTTTACAACAAAATCTATTCTCATAACACTTCAATACTGTTTCAGAATCACAAACCGTGGCACAAACACCATAAAAACCTGCAATATGCAAATAACACATGTGGGCCTTCAGGAACTGAAATCACTGAAGTGCATGGGCTAGCTTTTGCCTCTCCCCATATGATTACCTACTGATTCACATGATAACAATGAATTAGCACATTCTCAGGGGAGTTCAGATCATGACCTCCTTCATAGTGTAGATTTCTTGGTGATTTATTTGGGTCTTTTTTCTAAGGCTGATGCAGTTGAAATCAAAAGTACAAGTGGCACAACCTTGCAAACAGTCGCTCATATTTTTGGGCAAGAATCCTATTACGAAGTCCTACAGTCAGTGCACATATGTGATGTCTGCTGTCTACCCTCATCCTCATCTCAACTTCAAAGCATAGTGCTTGTTTACAAGTTCATCAAACCCTTCCCTGGGGATATAGGTGTCAAGCAATGAAAGGTGACTGCTTATATGCCAGTGAAGGATCTGTTTAGAAAGGAAACATTTTCGAAATGGTGAACAAGAATGAAAGAGTTTGTCTTGTCTGCTATGTTAGATTATGTTAGTAATTACGACAGTTACTCATAACATATAACCAGGTTCTAAATTTATTATTATTTTACATATAGATTGCATTCAATCGCTGTTTAGATATAATTTCCCAAGAGTTTTTGTTGCTCTTTTACATTTTCTCCTCAGTTTTTAAGTACTTCGTGTGAAGTATACTTGTGGATTATCTTTTACTTCGTTACACCTGATTTTGCTTTATCTTCTGAGGTTCTGTTGAATCTCTTAGACTATCATTACAAAAAAACCCCTTTCACCATTACCCATCTCACTTCTCCATTTCTGCTTTAACTTTTTCTGTCCTTTCTCAAGGCTTTCTTATGCTATGGTTTTAACTTTCCCTCTGACATTTCACACTCTATTCATTTTTATTCTCCTCTCCCCTCTTCCTTTAATATTTCCTTATGAAGCCCCTTCTTCTCATCCAACATTTTTTCTGCCTGCCAGCTGGAATATGGCTTTTTTTTTTTTGCTTGCTCTATTATGGAACTGTTCCCACAGTATTTTGTGAAAATAACATCAGAGTCAATTCTTCAAGCAGTTTTCATCTTATTTTTCAGATTCTGAATGAGTGGGAAGGGTAACAGTAGAAGGAAAGAGTCTGATTCTAATCAGAAACTACTGTTAACCATAAAATATCTCACTCTCCTAAAAAAAAAAAGTCCTTTTAAGGGCTTGTGAAAGCTGTTAACCACCATCACTACACGATCCCTATCACAGATAATCACACCTGTTGATAGTTATCAGCCAAAAACCAGCAGCATAAGAAAGTGAGATCTGGATTTCAGATGTGCTTGGGAATGCCAATATAACAGGCTGATTTTCAGCAGGTGCCTTTGTGACTCATTGATGGCCACCTGAGTGTGCCAAAAATGTATTGAGCATGGTGTCTTTTCTGGCAGTGTCCCTCCTGCTGACAATGATACCAGCTGCCAATGTGCTCCACAAAAGACTAAATCTAGGAGACTTCAGTTTCCAACTTTTTATTTTTTAAAAATGTTCAGTACCATAGGAGAAGGTGGCTGCTGAGAACTACAGCAAAATACCTGATTTCAGATGGATCAGAATTTTGCCCTTAAACCACTTCTCAGGTAAGATGAAATCACATGCATTTTCCAATAGCACCTCTCCCCTTTCCTACAGGGCTGCAGGGAACAAATAGCAGACGGAGCCACACAAAACAAATTTAGCAGTTCAAGTGCCAAATGTGATGAAGTTTTAAAGAGGGATAGAAGGGTAAAAAGCAGAACCAGCCTGGATGTGGTAACAGCACAGCTGGTTTTAAAAGGGAAAATCCATCTACAGCCTTCTTGAATAACTGCACAGTGCCTTACATAATGGGGCTTGAATCTCAGTTGTCCCAAGGCACTACCACAATCCACTTGATTAATAGTTAATCATTAGCAATGTACATGTTAGGCTCACTTTATAGCTGCTCAAGTAATTCTGATTTAGTGGAGCAGCACTGGAAATAGAAACACTATAGTTTACACTAGCCTAAGGACACCAGTGAAACTTAGACCAGAGATCAAGTGTAGCAGGTTGTTGTCTGAGATGGCATCAAAGAGACCTGTTAGCTCAGAGGCAGCAGAAAGGCAACCCTCGCATTTTGTCCTTTTAATTATGATCAGCTATGGAGTTGTTGTCAAAGCTACCTTGCAGAATATTTTTTTGATGTGTTAATGTCAGTGTTGACTCAAAGTGAACTGAGTCAGGCTGACTTTAGTAGAATAGATTTAGTTACTGGTTTAGAAATATGACCTTGTATGCCAGACTAGCTAGGCTGGGGAATTCTAGACTGCTTTTGTATAATGTCTTGAGTGTGTTTTGGATCAACATCATGTGATACCTTGGAATGTTTATATTACTTACATTTATAGTTATTCTATTATAATTCTTATTGTGCAAACTGCAAATATCTATACCTCTGAAATTGGTAATTTAAATTACTTCTGAAACATACATAAAGCATCTTTCTTCTTACAGGTGTTGATTTAATAGTAACTTGAATTACCAAGAACTATCTCATCTACTTCAGGGTTATCTTGCCTGCAATCAGCCAAAGTAATTGCTACACAGTGATTTTGCCCTCTTTGGTCTTCACTGTAGATCTTTTATTCAGATTTGGTACCATAGCAGTGGATTTTTCATCAAAATCTGTGGGAGGTCTGCTTGTACACAGGTGTAGAACACATATTTGTCCTTAGTAGCTTTTGGTACTAACGATTACTAAATGTGGATTTGCATTACAGTTCAGTACTTATGTTTGCTTTTAGAATCATGTGAAATAATGTTTATATGGAAGAATAGTATAAAATTGCCTTCATCGAATACTAGGAGAAAAAAAATAGCACTAAATTTAAAAATTATCTTGCTTTAAAAATGCTGTGAGCTTTTCCTCTCATTTACAGTATTTATAAATAAATTGTCAAATTATTTTTGCTATATAAATATTTACTCCTCGTCACTGTCACCCTTCAGTTCCTATCACTATAAACTGAGCACTTAAATTTAAGCTTTGAAGCTTCTGAACAAATGTTAAAAATGTTTTCCACCCTAGAAGATCCAGGGCTCCCCACCACTAATTAGTGCTGCTAGTATGTGTGGCTCTTTTCTTTTTTAAACAGTGCTTGAAAAACATTTGGAAGTGCCTCCTATATTTCACTGATCAAAATTATCATGAGTATTATCTTTTTGTATCTTTGATCAAAAGCATCATTATACAAATAAAAACAGCAGCCCATCAAGTAATTTAATTTAGCAACCAGCTGCAGCAGACACTGTATCAACATGTGAAGATACAGTTCAGTCTTCACCAGAAGAATAAAAACAAAAACTTAGACAGGTTTTATATTCCCTTTTTCCATTCTTATATAAATGTGGTGAAAATGGGAACCACGTAACCAATTGCTCTGACAAAAAGCATCCTGGACTAATAGAATTGCAAACTTCCTAAAACCACTCTCTTCCCAATATGCTTCTGTTCCAGCACACTCATTTATCCACAGCAAACTCCATAGGCAGGTAGGTATACATCTTGTGGCTTCAATTGTTTCTATTTTATGAAAAAAAGACTGTCTGCCACCTTGAAAAATGTGCATGAATTGAGTCATGAAGTAGGTATAAAATGCATAAAGATGTTTTTATTTCTTCAGTGGACTCAGTAATGTTAGTGGTTTATGCTTGTAATTTGGGAGTCACTGTTGAAGCCAGTAGATCTTCACACAACTGGTCTTTCAGTGGTTTAACACTTTCTGAACTATTTACACTTGGATAAAATGAGCAGAACACTTAAAAACATGCAAAGAAGAATTCTCTGCTCATTCCCAATTCTTCTTGCCATGTTTATAAGGAAAAGATATGAGGAGCAGAACAGTGGAGAAACAGACCCAATATACTCTGATTTTCCGTTTTCTCCTGAAACATGTACCAGCAAAAACCTGATTAGAAAGAAAAAATAATTCTGCCTAATAGGAGCTAGCAAAGAACATATGGCATGACATAGATTGTACACATTGAGACATCAGTCAACATGGCAAGAAGCTGAAGCAACATCCACAAATTACAACCTTAATTGCTAAAAATAATTAAACAGATTGGCAGACATTTTAAAAATCACACATGGGCATCCAGTAGCCATATATAGTAAGCATGACTCAGTGATGTAAATAGTGATGTCATTTATGATTTAAAATGTTTCCCCTATTATTTAAAGTATCTTTATTTCAGAGTTTGGAAAACATCCAGGTTCTGTTATGCCCAAGGTTGACTGGGATCATCTTCTCTAATGCATGGTGCTTTTTTAACTCATTCTTTTCTCTCACTGTACCACTAGATACTGTATTTGAATTTTAAATCAGTTGGATACTTACACTGTTCCAAGTTTTTCAAAAGTATCACAAACTACAGATGTATGTAAACATGACAAGTATCAGAATTTTTAGAGGAAATAAAAAAAGGTTTTCTGAAAGTAAAGGTAAAATCAAAAGTTATTTTCTTTAACTGTCAGGAAATTGAAACACCAAATGGAGCTTCTAAACTGTTTATTCCCAGCTGTAGCCTGCTGAAAACTGATTTTTAAGGAAAAGCAACAAAATTCTGATCAAAATTGTCCTCGCATCTTTCATCAGAGAAGTGAAAACATTTAAGGAAGAAGGAATCCTGAGCATTTTTTTTTGTTGTTGTTATTATATGTTTCAATAGCTGTCTCATTCTCATTCAAAGATTGAAGGAATTATGGACAATATTGTGCCCGCTTCCCTGAATAGGCAGGTACATGTTATACATAAGTTGAATTTTCAGTAGAGAAACACTGGTAATTTATGAAAAAATGGTAAATACCTGAGATTCCGCTTTTCAGTAAACCTTATCATTGCTGAATTAAATGTGAATGTCAGTATAAGTGAGAAAAATAGAGTTGCATGACAACAGCAAAACTGAATGCCTGCCTTTTGCTTTGAGAAGAAACCCCGCCAAATTAGACTTGTCCATATTCATGACCTCTTTTTCCTCCAGCTCTTCATGAATATTCAGTAAAAAACTTTTCTTCAAAAGAATATGCATCGCTACCAAAAATCTCTGCAAACTGGTATATGTAGGAGTATTTGCACTAGTATGCTGGCATATTGAAGAGTTCTTGCTTTTATTATTTGCCCAATAAACTCATTAACTGATGAAGAACATTCAGTTCAATTAGAAATAGAAGAATCCCTCTCCTGCCTTCTAGGCTTGGGCCATCCAACCAGGGAGAGCAACTATGCCACATGGCTCAGAAATTAGCTAAGAAATAAATAATGTAAACTAAATGATCAGCGGTGAATACACAGTCTAAAACACTTCTGTGCGATCCATCCACCCAACCACTCTGAGCAATTTGTTTTAATAATAAAACAATCACAACCTGCCCGCAGAGGATGTGGGCACAGAAAAGGGCTCGGCTCTTTAGGAAGCATCCGTCGCCCGCCCTTCCTCAAATCTGGAGCCGCGACTGCGGGTGAAAGCGCCCCGCTCCCGCTGCCGCCGCCGCCCCCGCCCCGCTCCCGCCCGCCGCTAGTGGGAGCCGAGAGACCGCGCACGGCCGTGGGGCACCGGCGGCGACTGACCGCCTGCCCTGCCTGCCTTGCCTGGCTCTGCCTGCCCCGCCGGTCCCTTCCCACCCACCGCTTTTCGAGCACTCGTAGCTGTAACTGTTGGGAGAGGAAAATCCTGTCTGCTGTTTCATAATTAGAGGGTTATGGCCTGAAAAAAAATCACAACTGGATTTTTTTAATATGAACTAAGTCATCATGCTCCAGTGATTTTTAGATGCTTTTTTCCCTAGCCTCGCTTCAGTTTTAGAGCATCCCAGCGCTCCAGTCCCACTTCAGTCTGAGTGACAGCAGGCCTGATAAGGATTCAGTGCTGAGGATCCAGTGGTGTCCTCACTGCAGAATCTGGACCATGGTTAATTTAACACTTTGTTAATTTTTAAACTGTTAATAGAATGACTGCTGATGTTTACAAAGGATACTGAAAAGGTATTCAGAATTAAATGCAGTCCTTAGTATGTGCAAAAGGTTTTGTTAATTTAAATTGTTCCTTGTCCCCAAAACTCTCCCAAGATTTTATGTAGAAGTTGAGGAAAAAAAATATAGCTTAAAAGCCCATATGACCACAGCCAGAGCTGTGTTGCTCAATATAAATTTTAACACAATTTTTGAGATAAAATCTGTAATCATAAAAACACAAGCTGTCTTTCAGGTGCCTTGTTCTAATTATGTATTTTAGAATTTAGATTTACTAACTGCAGCACTTTATGTTAGCATGTCTGTGAGTAATATTACTTTAAACTCATATTCAAGTATTTACCTCATTACGGCTGGCAGCAACAAAAATGTGTTTAAAAGTAATAATGAAAGATACTTATTTCCAATTTTCATGTGCATATGGCTAGTAAAAAAGAGCTCTATTATTTTATTATTTGAGGTTCTCTTGAATGAAAACGAATGATCAGAGCTGAGGATTAATTAAGAAATAACAGAGTTAGAAAGACAACAGATGACAAACATTCAGTACAAAGGATATGTTGAAATGGAGCTGGAGAGATTAGAAAAGAGCCTATCACAGTCTGAGAATTTTTCCATGATGGACAATTAGACACTTGCAGGGAGAGTACTTTCACTGTTACTTCATACCCCTGAAACACAGTATTGCTATCGCTTGTATAAGACCATAAGCTTTGTACTGAGATTGCAAGGCCTTGGGCTTGCCCTGTCTGGACTTGTTCTGACTTGCCTGCAGCTGTTTTTTTCCTGTTTTTCACAGAAGATGAGTGGAAGGATGAGCATATTGCCAGGGAAAGGGCTGAAAATGGCAAGAGTGTGTTTAACAATTTCAACTAGATTGCTACTATTATTTAGACATTGTCATTTTTTTTTCCTATAATGATGCTAGAGAGACATTAGCTGATTGTGTTTCAAGAAGGGTAGGTACAAGAAGGAAACACCATGGTGGCAGGGCACATAAAAAGAGTAATTTCAGTGGTGAAGAGAAAGGAGGCATGCAGATTAGAAAGCAACATCAAAAGTTCTCCATCTAAAATAAAAAGTCAGTAATACATTAGTGGAAAAGAAAGAACTTTTCAAAGGCACCACTTAAGAAATGATCTTGAAAATTACTAAAATATCACAGTGATTGAAATGTTTGCCTTATTATGGTTTTAGGATGTTTTAAACATCTCCTGTTGAATAGAAAAACCTAAACTAAATCTCCACTGAGCTGTAACTACTGCTTGTAGTGAGAAAGGACAAGGCATTCTCAAATTGGTGAAAATGGATCTCTCACTCAAACCCTCAGGGGGCAGGACTGAAGCAGACTCTGTCTTCTAGAGCTCCCTGTAGCTGAGGTAAATTCAATTCCCAGTTCTTATTTTGCCTCTTGATAATTGGGCATTTGCATACCACAAGTAGCTGAATCTGCCAAACTGCTCACTAGGTCTGAGGCATTTCCTCTAAGATAGGGCAATGGTCTCACTTGTCACGTCTAGATCTCTTCTTGGATAAAACGGCACCTGAAGCAACTAAGGCAAGGGACAAATGGAATGAAAACAGTTATCCATTTCAGCAAAGATATGCTAGATATAAAGGTACTACCAAGATACAAATGTGTTAATTAATGCTGTGCTTTGATCTGCAGCTGCCAGGATTAATTGGAGGCTATCCTAATCAAGCAAAAAGGGCCGAAGCACAGGATCAAGTACTGTCCTGTGAACTGTACAGTCAGTGGTTGACATGTCTTTGACCAGAGCTGGATCATACTATCCCAGTCCCCTTCTGGGTATGGCTGTAAGAATAACATGGGTGTCAAGGGGCAACCAGGCACAGCTGGAGAATTTTACTCAAGTTAACCAGTTGCTAACCAACACAAATTGCTGATTATTCTTCTAAGTACTGGGAAAGAGAGGAGCACAAACAAATAAACAAGCTTGTAAACATCTATCCTCTGCCATCCACAAACTTAGCTTTTTATATTTTCTCCACCAGTTTCATCCAGTTCTCTAGTATTACACTGGAGAGGGGACAGACAGTGGGGAAGCTGAGCTAATACACACCTGGCAGTTTTCTGCTGCTTTGAGCAGAACATTTTACTACCACCCTTTGGCCTATGGCTCCCTCTCACACAGACACCTGAGCAGGGACACAAATTCCCCTGGCTTGACAGTTGTTTGGTGCCCTGTGGGTTCTCCTACTGCTGTTTCTATTGGCCCCATTTTGAAGGGATGAGCAATTAGCCAAATGGATGAAAACTCCAGTGTCACTTTCCCTCAGGGCCAGGGCCAGGGCAGACCCTGATCTTTAGAGTTTACTAGTACAGACACCATCACAATGACTGGCTAGTATATTCTAAATAGTTTGACTGCATACTCCAGAATCACTTGCTACTTAAATTTATGTTAGCTGAAAAGGCTTATGTAATGGGTTTAAAACATGAGTATTTTCCCTCTTCCAGGCATGCCTGAGGAGTTAGGTCATTGCTATAAAAATAAATATTTCTTTGTATATATAAATATGCATATTACGTAAGAAGAATTCAGTGTCTTGGAAACATTCATTAAGTGTTGAGACAGCTGGGCATTGACCAAGAAAACAACCATCCCAGGCAGATGTCTGACAACCAGCTTGCTGGCTTCTGAGGTGTGACACGGTCATCCTTCCTGCTTGCTTCTTTCATTTGATGCATGTATGAGATAAGCAGCTTAGGTGGTATGGGCTGCTCTGTCACACACAGCTTACTCCTCATTCATAAACACTACCTCATAGCTCTGAGTAAATTAAAGCTGAAATAGATTTTTGTTTATATTTCCTCTATAACTCACTCAGAGTTTTATTTCAGTACAAAGTGATGTGAGACCAAATAAAACAGAATATAATCAAAATGTAGAAGGTTATACCCCTAGGATGATGTTCCATTTCATAACGATGAGTTGTATTTATTTTTCCCAAGCTGAAAATAAAAAACCTCATTTTTTCCAGTCCTAGCAAACAAAATACCCAGATATTTCAGTAAATATTTCAAGACTACAAATTATGAAATATTATTCTTCTCCTCCCCATTTTCCTGATACTACTTAAGAATACATTGCTATGCATAATAGTAAATTCAGTCTCCTGGACTGCACAGTGCTAGGTCTTGACTTTTGTGTCCCAGACAATTCCAGTACTTTTTATTTGAATTCACCTAGTTTTGGGGTTTTTTTTTTTACTTCCCCATGGACTGTACCATCCTATTTACATTTTTTTCAAAAATTTTTTAAACAAGTAGTAAATAATTGTTCTTTTTCATTATAAAGATCTTTCTGAAGTCTTCAGTTAGAACTGTATCATGCTTGATGACTTTGATTCCTTTTACTTATCCTATTAATTTTCCTTTATTAGGAACATTCAATAAAAAATATTCTTGCAGATTTCATGCAATGCCAGTAATTAAGTTTAGCTTTTTTGATATTCTGCAAACTGACTCTTCCTTCTCAGAGTTCTGCTGTGTAAAGGATGACTCATTTGAGTATGGTTTTTCTCACCTTATTATTTATTCAACAGATCTGACAGTCATTGTGAGATTTCCATTTGCTATTTAATACTGTAAGTCAGAAATATATGTATTTGTTCCTGGTGCAGAAACTGTATTAGAATTTTTTCTTGATGTGTATAGCCAAAGAATCTATCATGTGAAAACCAGAAGTCATATAACTACATATAGAGAAATATAGAACATAGTTACAAAAAGCAACTGAAAAAGTCATTCTTCTGTCTATCCTAGGGACCTAAATAATTTCTGACAGGTATTTGTCTAACCTTTGCTTAAAAACAACCAGTAACAGAAATTCTACATCACTGCACTCCATTCTTTCCTTTAGAATGGTTTTCCAAGTGTCCCATGCCACACTTGAAGCCTGTTATTTGAGAGCAGTATATCACCTTTCTCATCATAGCTTCTATTTACTTATTCAAAGACTACTATGATATCTTCTCCCTTATTTTTTAAGACTTACCAACCTCAAATACCTTCCCTCAGAGGCCATATTTTTCTAGACCTCTGACCTGTTTCATTGCTTTTCTCTGGACTCTATGTAATTGCTTTATGTCTCTCCTGAAGCTTGATGGAGTACTTGAGCTGAAACCTTACCTGCATTAAGCAGGATGGAAAGATTACTCCTACAGGTTATATTCCTGTTGACAAATCCCAGTAGGGTATTTGCTTTGTTTGCAGTAGCTTAATAACATTGAGTCATGCAGAATTTGTCATCCTCTCCAAATCTGAGATCTTCTCCCTCAGAACTTCTACCCACTTAGTTGTTTCCTGTCTTGCACTAAATGAGTCCTGCCCACATGCAGAACTTTGCATTCCTCTTTGCTGAACTGTATCCACCACATATATAAGGTTTATTCACTGTAAGTATGCAATAGTGATTTGAGTGTCTGTAGACACTCATTGTGGAGCACTGACTAAAAAAATAAAATGCTATCATGAAAGCAAAGTTTTCAAGGTCATTGCTTATGCTGATACCAATATAGCTTTAAGTTATTTAAAACAAATTAAAAAAAAAAGGAAAATCATTTAATATATCTGGAAAGGAATAACCATTATGGCTAGAAGGCTCAGTTTTGAGGAGTTTCTTCTTTTTATTTCACGGAAAAATTGCTGAACTGACAGCCTTGGGTAGCAAAGTCTTTTTATTCATCTGCAGAAAAATTCTGTCTGAACAGTGGGAGCACACACTTCTCAACTAATGTGTTTCGAATCTTGATCCTGGAGAAACAACTCCTTGGAGTACCAAGTCTATTCATTTTCCATAACCCCTCGGTGCCTGGTCAGTCTGTCAGCATTGCCTTCAGCAAAGATTTTGGAATATGTACAACAGTTCTGTAAGGACCATGTTAGATGGAGAAGCCTATACACTTTTAGGGCTAGTCTGCACAGGAACTGTGTACTATTTTGACTGTAGTGATGCAGTTGAACTGTTAGGACTTTTAAGTATAGATTTACTGTATTTTTACCATCAGTAGGGCCAAAATGCAAGGCAGCAGGGACACTTGATTTAATCATATATTGGTATGTTTTTCATGGTCAATACAGATTAAGGGATTTCAACTCCCCTGCCTCTGGGAATTCTCTCAGCCCTGCTCTGCACCCCTTTATAGGTGCTCACCCTCCTTTAGCATGATGTAACTTTTTTTTGTACTGCACTGCAAAGTACATCAGTGCTAAAATTAGAGGAGGTAATAGCACCAGGGTTTGGAGCACTCCTATTTGCAGCCCAGCCATGCAAGAGTTGCCAAGACAGAACTGAGAGGGGGTAACTTGGGATGCCTGGTGAGAAAACATGGCTAAAAGAGAGAAGTCGTGATAACCTCCTAAAACACATTCCCTGCTGCAAAAATTTTAATATCGTGCTGCTGACTGCCTCTTTAATCCACTTGTTAAACTGCACAGCTGGGGGAATGGAAGTCAGGATCAAAGTTTTTCTTCAATGAACAGTTAATTGTGCAAGAAGAAAGCAATAAAAATGGCAGAAACTGAAAAAAGATGATCCCCACAGAACTGAATAGTTAGCTGCCTGGTGGCTGCAAACCTGTTTGAAATCACACCAGTGAACCATTTGAAAACTGCCATCTTTTACCACTGGGTACAACAGGTAGGAAAAATATCTTTCTTAGGAAATCCTAATCTGACTTCCATGCATGATCCAAAAGCCCTAAGCAGAGGCATATGCCATACTCTGACCTTCAAAGGGCAGAGTTTATGCTCACTTCCTTTCATGGTGTTTTCTACAGAGTGGTTCAATCAGGTCCTTACTCAGAACCATGTTGAGTTTCATCAGGCCCATTGTCAGTATCTGGCTTTACTGCAGAGCCTGACGGTGCTGTGTGAAGATATCAAAGTCCATTTTAAATGCTTCCTACTGCAGGGAGCCTATATTCTCAAGGTACATTAGTCTGCACAACATGCTGTACAGTGAAATGTTTCAGTACCCAACCTAGGTATTTCTACATTGAAAATCTGTAGCACAAAAACACCATATAAACATGCCTCTCCCTCTGGTGCCTCTCTTCTGTGAGGCATTGCGCAGGGACTCTGGCAATCTAATTCAAATGATTTGATTCAGCTAGCCAGTGGGATACCTAAAAATGTAAAATTACCCCAACTTTCTTGCACAATTAAACTTTCTTTTTATGGAACACAGGGGTATTAAAGAATTTAAGTCCCATGCTTTTGAATAAGATTTAACATCCTAGAACTGTGACACTTGAAGATAGATAGCAACTTTCTACGGAATCCAGTGAGAGACTAATACTCTCACAGAGTTATACCTTTGAGATCTGAGTTTTATAGATGACATTGTAAAAAGGGCATAGGCATCTAAAGTGGGACATAACCAGGATTTAGGAACTGAAATACAAAACACAGATGCCTGAAATATCTAATTTGCTGCTGCCTACTCATGTCTGAAATCTATAGAGCTCTAAGTTTCCCAAATTAATGCTCTCATGGTACCTAAAGTTCTACTTTGGGATTTGCTAACAAGTGAAGCACTGATCTTAAACTAAGCCCTATCAGGATTCACAAACTAGATTTTTCTCTACTAAGTTTGCAGAAAGGACTCAATCTGTTAAGCTCTATCAGAGCAGACCTATTGTCCTCTGTTCTTCTAATGAAGTTCATATAAGTGGGATTTGAAGAGTTAAAGCATTCAGTCATAATAGAGGTTACAAAAGCTTTCCTTTCTGTACTTGTGAAAGGGAATATTAACTCTTCTCATCAATAAATGCATTTTACACAATAGCTATATACTTAGAGGGTGGAGGGTGGGGAAATAACAAGGAAAAAAAGAATGTTCCTGTGACTGCTGATTATTCCACTTTGCATATAATAATTTGTGAGGCCAGAAGAGAACATGCAAGTATGACCATAACTTTTAAACAGTGGCTTAAAAACAGACCTTGCAAAACACTAAAATGTGAAAATATTTAGGAGATGAGGGAAATGAGGCTCTCCTGTGTCCCAGACTAACCTATAACCACTAGAACGCTCCATACACTAATGAAAAATATCTAAGTTCAGCTTTGTTTGCAAAGTTTACTTTACAGCTATAGATTTTTTAAGAAATAGTTCAAAAATAATTAAAAAATATGAGTACTTTGAGTATGAGCTTCATAGCTTCCTGTAGTGAAAGAATCGTGTATCTTCTAAGACAAAAGGCATAAGCTTCAAGCATTCTGTATAACAATTAAAAATAGGTTAAAAGTTATAAAAAACGTAATTTCCTACCTTTTTTTTTTCTTGTTACCTTCACCTCCTGTTGTGCTTACCCAGTTTGCAGTGGAGATAACAGAAGCACTGAGTGTGTTCTCTGAGGTGTTAAAGGACCTGGTGAGAGGGCACCTTCCCCATTGCTGACTGCCGAGTAATAGCCGGATGAGGTCAGTAATGGGAAAACCCCATTTTACTTATGTGCTGAAGCACATAATTACTTCATGTGAAAGAGGGTAGGATTGAAACAAATGCCTGAAATTAAGCACATTAAGCGTGTTTCTGAATAGGCCATGTTGCCACCTGAAATTATTTGAAAACCAGGTCAGTAAAAACCAGTTTTAAACAGCCACTCTCCTAAAAGATCTAGTGTTTCAATTGGCAAAGATAATGATCTTGTCTTTTATGATAATCTTCCAAGGGCAGGGCTGAGATGCTATATTACAGAAGTTTATCATAATTTGCCTTGCTGTGCAGCCTGTTGCAGGGATAGGTACAAGCCTTCCATTTCCAGTACTGTCTATATCACAGCTTGCCTTGATGCTAAACACACTTGAAAAAAATCATGCCTTCATGTACTAAAAAATTATGTTTTCTTCATTGACCCTAGCCATTGTAGTGTGAGTGAAAAATAAAAATTACACAAAATTACAAAAAATACCCTCTTCCTCCCCCAATTTCTAAACAAATCTCTGAGTATGTAGTTTTGAAGACTCAAGAATAGCTTGTTTGGCTCATTACTTCCAATTATAATACACTACTTTTGCAAATACAATGACAAACTTAAGCATTTGTGTGTTGTAAGGTGAAATTCAACTTTAATGAAGTAGACAGGTTTCTAAGAAATAGTGAGCTCTACCAAAAACATGGCTGAATTCTTCATCTTTTTTTTTACTCAGCTACATTTAAATAAAAATATTAAAAAATTACAACTCACTCCAGAGGGTTCCTAGAAGGAATAGTAAGAAACAGCAAATCAAGAAAGGGATAGCAGCAAGCTATCCAAATGCAAGCATCAAAACTGTTTACACTTATGGATTTGAATTCTTTTTCAGTTGTGAGACTTTTTTAATGTCTGAAGTAATTTACTGAGGAAACATTCCAGTGATGAAAAAATGTCTGATCAGCAAATTGAGTATCTTGACACTTCGATCTAGATGCACTAACAAAATATATTACTTTTTTATCGTGAAACAAGAGTAAGACTCGTGATTAAATGGAGATTACCTATACAAAGTGGGTATTTATAAATGAGCTAGACAACTAGACTCATTTTATAATCAGTGGAGAGAAACAGGCACTTTTAGAGCCTGATTCACCTTGTGATTCATTTTGTGTTGAGAAAAGCATACCACACATCATCAAAAAAGCCTGCTGGAGGCCTTAGCTGTAAATCTAAATTCTAGCACACAGACAACTGACATATGTTATAGATTATTATATTTACATAGCTGTATATGTCTCTGTTTTACTTAAAGTCTATTAGACTGTAATAATATTTACAGTAGCACATAGCTTCTTGTTCTTTTACTGTAACTCTATAAAAAGCAAGATATGTTGAAACTATTAGTGAGGAAGGAACAAATTTTCTAACCTATAAGCTGTTGAGTATGAAGAGAAACACTAACTTCATTCATTTGGATATTTTTTTCTCTTCAAATTCTTCTATGAATCACCTGTAGTTTGCAGATGACTATAAACTACACATTTTTAAAATAAACTATTAGAAAAAAAAAGATACCAGTTTATTCTTACATAAGTCAAATAGAATCTGCTGCAGTTTAATTACCATTTTGTCCAAAATTAATTTTATATGCTTTGCAATTATACACTGCTCTAAGGCACTTTGAAAAAAATCACTATGAGTCTATGAAACTATTTTAGCATTTAAAAAGTGCCTCGGAGTTTTCTTAAACTTTGTCATGACACATGGGTTATGCTACAGCTTTAATGACTGTAGTAAGATAATAAATTAATGGAATTGTAATAATTTTCTCTTAGTTACATGCTAAGGTTTCTGGCTCACCCAAATTAAATCCTAAAAGTCCTTCAGTGGTTCTCTGATACCCACCCTCACTGAACGTGTGGGCTGCCCCAGTGTACTGGATGAGCACAGCCAGCAGCCAAAGCAGAGCTGCATTATGTGCAGAGTAATGCTCTGAAGGACTGGGCTGTTTACCTAGACATTGTAAGTTATCCTTTACCTACATAAAAAGAGCCAGATGATGTTATAAATACAAATTTGCAGTTCTTTCTTTGTTTCTTTTTGCAGCATAAAGCTTTCTACTTTCAATTTGCCCATCTTCTGAAATACTGTCATCTTTCACATGGCTAAGTAGCACCAGAAATATTGCCAGTGTTTATAAAAAAGGTTGTGACAGTAAAATCTGGAGTAGCATTTGATACTGAAAAATCCAGTCTGTGTAAAAATGAGATTTTAAAGGCTAAACTGAAAAATACATACAACATTTTTGCAGCTGAAAATGCTTAATAAATTATGATTTAAATGCACATTTCCAGTCTAAACTAGTATCTTTCCAACAGAGGTTCCCACAGGAGAGGAAAGCTGCCCCATGCTCACTGCTGCTGCACTGTTCACAGGACAACAGACAACTCAAAATAGCCCAATTACAGACTAGCCTGGTGCTACATTACGCAGCTAGCAGTAACTACTCACTCATGAATAGCAAGTGTCTTCATGCAAATTGGAGACCTACCACAAAATATTAGTGACAGTCTAGTGAGTATGTCTTAGGTTCTATGAAGCAACATGCAAATATATGGAAATATGGATTCTTTCATCATTAAATTTTGTTAATGCACCACAAATTTTAATTCTGATGAGTTTGCTCACTCTTTCCCACGCAGGACTGAGCAGTGAGAGTAAAACACCCCACCCAAGGTTGTCACTTGATATTCCAGTCACACTGGGGACAT
Organism: Sakesphorus luctuosus; assembly: GCA_013396695.1. Taxonomy (NCBI): domain Eukaryota; kingdom Metazoa; phylum Chordata; class Aves; order Passeriformes; family Thamnophilidae; genus Sakesphorus; species Sakesphorus luctuosus. The sequence continues at coordinate 152,878 of VWZD01013291.1, read as the reverse complement.
GGCTTCCCAGTCCTGGCATTTCAGCCTGTTGAGCCTAAAGAGGTAACTGTTATTATTCTGCACTCAAAGCCAACATTTTCCACTTGAGACACAATTAAAAAAAAAAAAAAAGAATGTCAGATGAGGAAAGCATTAATTCATTTACAAGTAAATTGGTTATCTAATTTTTGACAAGTTGTATTGTTTCTGTGTGCGATGCTGCAAACAAGAGAACTCTTACAAGAAAAAAAAAAGAGGGGAGAAGATATTTTTTACTATTGAAATATGCACAGACAGCATTATGGCAGAGCAGGCTACTTAAAAAAAAAAAAATCACAGTTCCATTTTTGGCATTGGCCCCAGCACAAATGGATTATATCTAAATTTCAGATTTTATTAAAAGAAAAAAATGGACACAGAGTCCATATCTGAAAAGGAATACTAATTTCATCACTTCACATAAGTAACTTTATATGTATACATTTCCTCCTACATAATCTGAATCTCACTTGCACCTTTTGTCTATATAAACTATTTTCAAGTTTTCTGTTGTACATTGTTTAAAAGGACTCCTATAATGAAAACAAGTTCTCTCATATGAATATGACTGTTATGCATGTTGCACAAATAAGACTAAAAAACCCAGACACCTCCATGTCCCCCCCCCACTTTGCCCCCCCCACACCCTGAAAAACTGGCAGTTAAATGGTCTTCACTGCTGGTTTACCATTCCAGCTACTTCTCAAATAATTTATACAGGAGGAAAATTGCAACTAGTGGGTGCATTATAAAAATATGAACTCTAAAGTTAGCATTTAGCAATACCTTCCTGAGCTGAAAACATAAGGCTATCTGAAAAGTAAAATTACAGTGCTCCCACTAGAAGATATAGTTATTAAACCAGAGAATTTACCAGACAAGAAAAGACACCCAAACAACCCAATCACAAAAAAAACCCCACCAAAACCCAAAAAACTACCACAAACAGTAAACCAAAACCTTCAGTTCTTTTACTTTTCTCTATTGCATTTCAGTAAATTCAGTGAAAAAATTAGAAATATACTTATTCCACTAGAGTTTAGATCTCTAGCTAAAGAAAAGTTGCCTAGTAATCTAAATAAAAATTTATTCAAATTGGTTTTATCTACATTTTATCATTATGTGTTATAAACAACGCAACTTTGTGCTATGATATGACAAAAAAGAAATGTGCTCATAATTTATCTCTAGATTCATATTCAATAATATAGTGATGGGCCAGAATTGTATATCATTTGTGAAATGTGTATGTGTTATGTGAAATGAAGCCAAGTTATGACAAAACAAAGGTCTTTTATTAAAATTCCATATGTATTTTTCACAGGAATAGAATTGTTAGTTATAGAGTCTTGACTAAACTCTAATGTGGGAACATCTACAAAACTAAATCTTTTCTGCAACTTGAATAATGTAATTTTTATTTCTTTGAAGGATTTTTTCAACTGTTGGAGATGGGCAAAGAATTCATGGTTACACTTCAGCATTGGCTAATTAATCAGATCTCTAAATGTTCCTGTAAGTGACTATTCCAGTCTTTAGATAATGGGTTAATTGACTTTTCTGAAGCTAACGGATATCTTAATAGCAATACAACACTAATATAATTAAAATCTGAACTCCCAGTTTCTTAAATGAAAAGAAAGCTGCTAGTTCTAACTCTTTACTAAAAGGATGTTACTGGAATCATGTCAGAAGCAAAGTTCAATCCGAACTCTATGTTCATGAGAGACAATATTTCAACAGTTTGAACAAAGAAGAAAACAACCTTTGTTTATTCCCAAAATACAGCAAACTGCCTCCCATTAAAACAGCAATTATCAGCCTGCCTAGTTCATGGGCAGCTCATCTACACATGCTGTAGGCAAAGTCATAGTTATTCTTCCATTTAATTTCCTTTGGATCTGAGTATAGAAGAAGGGTTTCATGGATAGTATCTTTCATGTGAATTCATGTCAGGTTTATTCCATTAGTAATATGGCATTTTTTCCTATTTTATTTATGGTCACCATGCCATATACTAATCATAGGCTTCCACTGCTGGAACAACTGATCAAGAAGGCATGTTGTGAGCCCCAAACTGTGGAAAGTATGTTTTCCAGCCAATCTCATGAGAGACTATTGACTGTAGAAAGACAAATTATACGCATACTTCCCAGTTGTCATATCACTGTTGACTTTGTTATCCATGTTCCCACCTAAATGATGGGACAAGACATCAGTATGCACAAACACTCCTGCTCTCCAAGGCTCTCCCAGAAAGGAGGAAAAGGAAAACAAAATTGGAAGAAAATGGCAAGCATTACCTGAGCTGAATAATCAAGAGCTCAGGACTACACAGGCCATAAAACATATTTTCCCTGATATCTGGATATGTCTACAGATGCTATCAAGGAGATAAATATATTATTTAAAATAATGTCAGTAACTTTGGGAAGAAATTAAACTGTTTAATTTCCAAGTGTTATGAAGCATAACAACACTTGGTAATGTAGGTGTTGCATGAAGTAAGATAAGCCCTATTCTCTCAAAAGAAAAAAAATCAGTTTTCAACATTTGGCGAGATTCATAGGCAGACTTGTTTCTTCCAAAACTGAAATACATGTCTAAGCTCAGTTCATGGGCTAAATGAATCTTTCAAGATGTGGTACATTACAGAGCCTCTTTCCAAGCACAGCATTCAAGGCAATTTCATATTTGATAACCAGCAGATGACGTGAATGCCTGGGGGCAACAGCAGTCCCACCTGTGCTCTATCCATACACCCTCATCTGTCTCATATGGGATTTTCAGTCTAGTAAATACTATTGTTTCATCTCAGTTCAGCAGAACTTCACTGAAAGAATACCTTTCCATATATGTCTTTGAGAGAATACAAGAAAGAATACACTGTGCATCTGATTTCTCCCTTTCTGATTATGTCATGTAGTTCTAGCCCTGGCTTCTCTATTCCCAGTGATGGACACATCCCATGCAGGTGCATTTCTTCTTTTAAAGCAGGAAACTCTGGATTAGTTTATAAAAGCTTAAAATAACTTATCAAAAGCTCCTATAGTCTGATTTTAGATCATAAGTGGCATTACCACTTAGTTTACCTCTAGGTATTGGTACACTTATCTAGGGCAGTGATGAGCTATATGAATTAATTATACAGAAAAGATGGTCATGGTTATTCACTGCAGTGAGACTATACATTATTAATGAGGCTGATATGCAAATGAATCAGTCAGTACAAAAATTATATGAACTCTTTGCCAAAAACTTGATGCAAATCAACATCTGGTTCAGTCTTGGGAGGAGAGGAAGTCCCATCTGGCTGAAAGTAAACCATCAGATTTTTAAAAACTTAAAAATCAGAACGGAACTTATAATTCCAATCTGTCCTGTAAGAAAATCAGTCCTGAGGAGCAAAAAATTATGATGTTAAGCTTGAGCCATTCAAATTGAAAGACTGTTACAAAAAAAAAAAATTAGTATTACATTGTGGCCTGCTGGAAATGTTGTTGAAACTCCTGAAGTTGAAAAACTCAGCTGTGCTTCCATGGATAGGTTGGTTATGACAGCCTCTTGAACCCTGAGTTAAAAACTTTTACAGCTGATGCAAGATATGTGGAAGAAAAAAAATCAGTTACAAGGCACTCCTGATGGAAGGTGTTAATCTATTTAAAGCATTTTGTGATTCCTAATATCTCTTTCTTTCTCTTATGAAGCAGATATTTGTCAGATCCAACCCCCTGAATAGCCCATGTTTTCACAACAGGATTCCTTTTCACCTCCCTTCCACTTAAACAGCTCACTCAAATATTTTGTCACCTCCTGAGCTTGATTATGGTTCAGAGCAGACATTTAACTTTCATCAATAATGTTAGATGGAAATCCATATTATTTTCTTTTCAGATTCCCCACAGGTTTCAATGATTCCCTTCTCCTTTACTGGGGAAACAAATCAGAGACCTGGGCTCTGATGCTCTGAACGGTCTCCTATTGATGGGCTTGTAAATGTCTAGACAGTTGCTATGCATTTGTACTGCATTACAACACAGACAAGAGACACCTTGCATAAGTAGATGGAAAGTTACTCATTTAGCTGAATCTTGACTCTTTTGAAGAGCAAAGTAAATTATGAACAAATTTTTTTTCTGTATTAACATATTTAACTCTGATGTGCCTCCTATATGTGAAATGCTTCCTTTTTATTTCAAAATGCAGCACAAAGAGATGTATTTTAAGAATTTTACCAATAAGCATGTACTGCATTCTTTATGTTAATTTTATTATAAACTTCTATTTGAAAAATAATTTTTCTAGTAGTTTCTATCTCTAAACACTCACTGCTTTCAGATGAGTGACTGGCCTCATATGTCAGTGATGGAAAGGATGATGTCAAACAGGGATTGGCTTTGCTAACAGTACTACAATACTACTTTTACATACGATGCAAATTATTATAAATTATCTATTTTATGTAACAGGGCTATAGTCCTAGCCTATATACGGATGTAAGTTTGATTTGCTAAATCAGAATCAGAGTTCATGCTTCTGGTGCTAGTAAATCAAATATGCTCTCATGTTACATGGACTGTTAACCTTTAGTGTTGGAAGCCTACAGAGAATAAAACTTCCCTTTTTAATAATACCCCCCGCCCCCAGGCAAAACTAAATGCCTAAGATCACTAAATACCTTAAAAATATGAATGAATTAGGGCTCCTAAATTTTCTGCAGACTTCATTATCCCATTTTAAATATGGAGAGTGAAACACAACATATCCAGTCAAGTAACTTAGACAAAAAAAAAATCATTTATATAGTTTTCTACAGCAGTATCTTAAAGCCTTAACACAAAGAGGTTATGTGGTTAAACAAAGAATATAACTCAAATCTGTGACTGAATGGACTAGAAAACTTTGGTTTAGAGCTGTATCAGACCAACAACATTGATTTCACAGTTGTTGCAGTATTTAAGTGCCAATTCAGCATCGTTAATTTACCTTTCTCTCCTAGCCCTTCCAGAAGAATACTATCAGCATAACAGAAATGAGTGGGCCTTGATGAAAAACAGATGACAAATGCCACTTCAAAATGGATGGAGGCAATTTCCTGTATAGCTAAATCCAGACCCAAACACTTCAGCTCTGTCTGATATTTCAAAAGAATGTCTAATGTTTATTAGCTCTAGCAATTGTTAAAGAAAAGAATCAGCTACAATTCCAGTAATTTATGCAGGAAAAGTATTCAATGTACTCACCTGAGCAAATTTATCTGCTTCTGTAAAAATCTATGTAAGTGAAGAGGTTTTTTTTTTCTTCTCTGCATCACACTTAATGTAAACATAAACATTTCCTATTCTATAGTGATGTCACTATAATATTTTCAGCACCACACATGAAAGGTGGGTTATTACCATGATTTACAGTAACTTCTTGTAATGTGGTGATTTTTACAGGGACATATTTAACTCATTGTCTTACCTCCAAGGCTTTTACATTTGCTTTGCCCTGTACTCTTTCCTTTTAAGGAAGGAGAAAAAGTCCTCATAAAATATAGAGGATGATGGCAACAGGAATAAATTATATCATGTAGATATATTATAAATGTCTATTGTTTTCAGATAGACCTGTGTTTCTGTGCATATTCCTTTTCTAAGATCACACAAAATGACATTTTATTGGTTACAGAACTTCATGAATTAAGAATTCATATTTTTCTCTGGTAATATTTTCACCTTATCCATCTAAAGTGGACAATCCTATATTCTTCTGATATATTACTCACCTACCTAATGTCATCACCTCTGCTCTAGTTTTTTTAATGGCTCCTTATGTTTAATATATCCTCTCCCTATGAATTTCATTATTTTCAGTAGAAAGAAGTCTAATCAAAGCTTCACTTAAATTATTGGAATACTGAGATGCCCTTAGGATAACTATATTTACATTCAGTCAATACATTTAACCACTAAGCTGCACTGTCTTTTGACAACTACTTTTGAAGAAAAGTGTTTCACCCACTTTCAGAACAGGATTTTAATTTGCTATAAACTATAGGTAAAGAGAATAAAAAGACAATAAGTATGCAGCTGTACTTCTGCATTGAGTCTACGTACTGCATACTTTGTACACATGCAATATGCATTGTATTAATCAGCCTGTAAAAATACATGCATATTAAATTAGGTCTTAATCTTGAAAGACCATTGTTTTCGGTCAGCTTGAACTCCCAGTCAAGACAAATTCATAGGCCTTAATCCTGCCATCATACCTCTGCTTGCACTGGAAAGATGTGAGCAACCTCACTCAAGTGTCAAATATGTAAGGCCACAGGTCCATGTTTTAGTGTTTTCAAAGTTGAGATTCTGTTGCAGTGGAAGATTGATTTCCCTCCAGTTATTTCAAGCATGCATATAACTTATTTTAAGAATACAGTGGTATTACTTCTGTGAATCTAATTATTTTAACATACTTGAAACATTACTTTAGTAAAACAAAGGTAATGATAGGACAATTTAACTCATTGTTGGCTCCCACGCATTTGCATTTGCTTTGCTCTGGACCCATGAATGAATAACTCCTGGTATGAAAAATTAATTTCAGAAAAGAAGAAAAAGCCAATCCTGCATAGAAAGGTTTACCTTCTTAATGCCTTCATTTGACATGTAACCACAAGAAGATTAAAGACATCTCAGAGCATGACAGCACTCTAATGTTTATATCGTAACATCAAGCACACTCTGGCAATGATGGCTAGTCTGACATTCTTCTCCAGGGTTTAGTCTTTCATGACACATCTGGAACAAGATCTCTGCTCTCCCATTTTTAGGCTGTAACACTTCAAATTAGTTTCACTGAGAATTTGTTAGCTGATGGTCTGTATGACTGTTCCACTTCAAAGGAAAGACACTTAAGGTATTAGAACCAAAACTACACAGCTGAACGTTCTGAAAACTGCAAGGTAGAAAGTCCAGTTATCACTTCCTGTCTGTAACCGGGCTTGATCCAAAAGCCCACTGGAGGCAAAGGGGGAACTCCTGGACACATTGTGCATTAGGGAAGAGAACTTTCATGATAACCATTTTATTAGACTTGTTTGGCTTATGATAGACCTTTAGAAAACAAGAATCTTTTTGGAACTGCAGAATCCCACAAAGGTTTCCCAGGAAAGCAGAAGCTTGATAATCCATGGAAACCATGAATATGGCAATATCTTATACGTTTCTAGGAAGGAATAGCTAGAAGTGAGTAAAAAAGAGGATAACTTTGTTGCTAATGAGAGTAGATGGAGCAAGAAAGCCTTGTCTTCCCCTGAATCCTAAGAGCTAAACAATAAAGTTCTATGATGAATAAAAATGAAAAAAAGGCTTTCAATATCATCTTCAAAAATCTCCATTTGCTGTCAGCTCTCAGATTTATAGTTCAGCGTGAAGCACTTTCCTTAAAGAATCAGTGTAACACTTTATGTATTACTACAAAAGGGACCTGCTGTTCTACTCTTTGCCTTTATTTAGTAGTGCCTCCACATTGGTCCTGTGCTTGTACACGTTGCCTACTGTGTTAATTCTTGAAAAGGATTTTATTTAAAAATAAATAAATGTACTTCTTTGTTCACCCAAACTGTGTTCAAAAATTGAAAACTGAAAGTTAATAAGAATACCGAAGTTCATATCATCATATGAGAGTCACCTACAGAGTTGTTTATCTAGCACCAGGAGCACCTGCCTCAATGACTTTGTATCTATTACCTGCACATAAGGAGTGAATTCTGTGCATTCTGTTTACATTTCACATAAGAACTTAAGCCACATTTAAAAATATGCTTTTTATATAAATACATCTACATATCTATTTGTGCATGTGTGTATACAGGGTTGCAAAGAAAGTGTGAGTCCAGACATGGCACTTAAAGCAATGTAAAATGTGAACAAAATACCTGTTTTGGCAACTGCATCTGTGTTATGTCTCAACCTTGCAACCATTTGCTTATGACTGATGTAAAGTACAGTAACATAGATAAAATATTTGTTCTTAGTACTTTAGAAAACAGAGGTTCTGTAGATCTAAATTCCATGTTGTGCTAAGCTGAGTGCCAAAGACTAGAAAGATTGCCAGGAATCAGTTTTCTTACAAGGAAAACTTCAGAAGTCAGGATGCCTATCCATAGGGTGCTGATGTCAAGTCACAGCAGTACAGCCAAACCCTGCTTCTCATAGTACTGTTTTTCACAGTTCCTGTTTCATAGTATCTCTAGTCAATTTACTATGGCTTCACTCAGTGTCCTGATGCCACATTAAATGGAAGAAGAGAGGACATTTTCTTAACTGGACAGTGACTGGAGATGCTCTACATTTTAGTCATAGACTGTGAATGACATTAAAACAGAAAAGAATTGAGCTACAGATGGTAGTTTTTCCTTGCTCCATTCTGTTTCATTTGTACCATCTTTTTTTTTTTCTTTAAACATGGGTATATATTATTTTATACAATTGTGAAATTAATTAATTAGTTTTAATAAGGTGTTACTGTACACCATGAGATGTCTGCAAATTTAGCTGTGTCCCCAGTGAATAGATAGAGGTATGGTGATGGAGCTTCATCTTATTCACTACAGGAATCATTGATACAAACGTCCACCAAAGAAATCTGCTACTTCAATCAGCTCATATTTTGGAAGAATGCTCTGCATCAGTTTCAGTCCCAAAACTTCACGTTATCTATACAAACATCTCCTCATAATGTATTAAGTCAATATCGTCATACTTAAGATACAGGAAATGCAAAATGCATTTTGCATGGAGAAGACTATTGAAACTAAAATGTACAAAAATAGTGCCCCATCAGGAAATTATTTATTACCTGTCCCTTTTGACCAGATATTCAGATGATAATAATATATGGCATCATCAGACTCACAAGGTAGATAAGTACTGCACCTACAGTAGCTGGCTGGTTTTCAGGCGAGATGTGCATTTAGCAGATGCTAAAACTGGGTTTGTCCAGAACTCACAGTTTCCTATCCCTTAATGGTGAAAGCAGTATAATTACATTTAGGAATAAACAGACTGACCAATAAAAGAATGCAAACTATTATGTTTGGAAGGTGGAACATGCAAGAAAAAGTTGAAGAAGGAGGAATATATCTCTGATAATGGTACAGTGGTCTGTAATCTACACCCTTCTAATCCTTTCAGACACAGAGTGGGAGGGGATGGTAAGAATAATTCAATTTTACTTTTAAATAAATGTAATTTCTGTCAGTAATTATGTTCATCTGGCAAACTGAACAGATAGAAACAGGGAGAACAATAAACAGAAATGACTAACAGCATCTTTCTAAAAAAGTTCTGAGAAGCTGAGAAAAGAACGTATGTGGTTTCCTGGCTTTATTTATTTTCTGTGAGCTTAATTCTGCTCTCTGAAATGGTCTGCTGATCAGCAAGTCATGTGGAGGGTAGTTGAGATGTTTGACTTTGAAAATGAATGATGATTCCACATTAATACTACAAAGCAAAATCCATGTACCATGTTCATAAGATCAGCTGTGCAGTCCGTGTCACTCCTTGTCACTCTGTCTGACAGGGGTGGTCCCTTATAAGCTATTTCAGCTCAAACTATTCTGATCTAGCAACAGAATTTAGAGCAATTAAAAAAAAAGAATACAAGGAATTGCTGTGCCTTTGTGCAAGAAAGGACAAGTAGTTCTGTCTTCAGACATTTAAAGTTTGATAGAAAGCTTGGTCCCTTATCCAGCTGGTTTGTACCCAGCTCCAGACAGTCTTGAACCCAGACCAGCCCATTTTTCAAGATTAGAAAAGCTTCCCAATTGAGGTGTCAGAGAGTATGCTTGAAGCCCGAGAGCCATTTGGAGAAGTCTTAAATGTTGCAAGACTCTGGGAGCATAGCTTAAAGAGATACAGGACTTGGCAGCGAAGCTTGACAAACATATTAATGTTGGTGCATTACATCCTGCCCCAATCTTCTTTTCCTGCTCCACTGATTAAAGTTTCCTCTTCCACATTTGTGCAGTTGTTTCTGGAGCTCTGCCATAACCTGCATCACTAGGATGATACAGGCTAAAATCAATTTATTTTGGGGAGGTAATTCTTTACAGTAGCTTTTGTCCAATTACACCTTTCTTTTTCCCTTTAGAAACAGGCAAGAGATTGGGAAAGACATGACTGTGTCTCTGGGGTTAATTTGTAATTTATGCTGTCTGGAGAGGTCTCTGTGTATTTGAGTGATGCTATATTCTACACACGCCTGACAATTCTTTTTGTGTAATGTCATCATGTGAAATATAAAGGAAATGAGAACTGAAGTTGCAATTTACCACTGTGAAGAGTCCTGCTCATAGTGATAAAGTATTTACCATGAGAGAAGAGAAAGATGTATCTTTGCTCCTGCAGAGTCTTTTAAGCATTGCAGGGATTTCTTAGCTAGAATTTAACAGATTCCATATTCAATTTTCACTGCAACTTTTTTGTTAAGTGCACATTTCTCTTTTCCCTTCCTCATCCAAAGACCAGGATGACTTGAAGAAGTTTTACACTTGAAGCTAACAGATGATGCAGCAAGTCTGTAGATCCATAATGAGTATGAAATCTTTCTCTACATCTCTTTGATGTCACAACAGGAGACTACTGTGATTTAGACAGGAAATTGTAGCATACAGGCCAAAGAACCATTTTGTTAATCAGCCTATGAATGTTTTTACATGTATTTTTACTATTTTCTAGCTCCTTAAGATAAAAGATGGTTCCTTTTAATATTCTCTCAAAATTTCAGCAAAATCACCTATGACAACTCAATCTGGTAATTGTACCTTATTTGATAATGGAGTTGCAAGAACAAATATGCTACAAGATTCTGCTCAAATTTATGGCTTTGGAAATAGAGCAGTAGTAGGAAGTAGATGAAGAAAGAAAGAGTTTATGACATCTGTGTCATAAGTAAACAATTACTTTGTAATACTTCGACTGTATCCATCTTTTGTAGTACAAATTACCTATATTAGAGGATAGCTAAAGAAAGGCAGAGCAGCATAGTTCTATTCAATTTATCAGTTGAGGCACTCAATTACTGCTTACACAAAAAAGAATGGTACAGACCCGTCAGCTTTCATTACTGCCTTTTTGTCTGAGTGGGCAGAACAACCTGAACTCTAAAATTTGTATTTCCCTTTTTACAGTTTTACACTGTCATCCAATTTGGGAAAAGTGTGACTGGACTATAAACTGGGAATTGGCAAACTTAAAAAGAGAGAGACACTTGCCTTGACCTGTATAAAACCAAGGGAAGATATAAAAAACCAAGGAACCAAGCACGTACAGTTTTAGCCATCAAAGTGATCAGCTGCAGTTTGCAAGTGGCACACAGTCACACACCTGACTTGCCATGCAGAGAAAAATTGTATCTCCAAGTCCATTAATTAAGTTTGTGGGACTGCATTTAAAGACCTGTACTGACAAAGCCAGTCTTTACACTGAAGATGACTATGAATCACAGTGGTTATAACACCAAATGATAAAAAACAGTCATGGATCAACCACAGCTGTTTGCTCACCTCCCCCATCCCAGTGGAATGGGAGGGAGAATCAAAAGTAAAACTTGTAGGTTGACATAAAGAAAATTTAATAATTGAAACAAAAGTAAAATATAATAATAATAGTAAATTATAATATTTTTTTACAAACAACCCCAAACTCAAGGGAAAAGAAGTGATGCGCAATAAAATTGCTTACCACCAGATGACTGATGTCAGACCCCATCCTTGCACCCCAATCAGCCACCCCTTCCGTGTAACTCCCCCAGTTTAGATACTGGGCATGACGTTCTGTGGTGTGGAATATCTTTTTGGCCAGTTTGGGTCACCTTTCCCAGCTATGCTCCCTCCAACCTTTTTTTTTTTTTTTTTTTTTTTTTTTTTTTTTNTTTTTTTTTTTTTTTTTTTTTTTTTGTGTATCTCCTCACTGGCAGAACATGAGACACGAAAAAAAGTCCTTGACTTATGATAAACAGTACTTAGCAGCAACCAAAACATCAGTGTGTTATCAGCATTATTCTCATCCTGAATCTAAAACACTACACAAGTTACTGAGAAGAAATTAACTCTATCCCAGCCAAAATCAGGACAGAATCACAGTGGTGATAACACTAAATGATTAAAAACTGCTTTAAGAGAAAGTACATTTAAAGTTAATCCATTTGTTTATTAAATAACTTATCATACATACTTTTGCTTTGATATTTTGTTCTTCCAAAGGCAGTGAAGGGCAAGGTCTTTTTTTTTATGTGCTGAAACTAGGCTAAGTCTAGAAATGTCAAAAATAATATTTGTCAGTGAAGACTGCTAACTGATGCTGATTATGATAATGCATCTGATTCATAAAAAGATGAAGCCTTTTGTTTTAAATAAAAGCATCATCTATCACTATTCTTTCTGAAGGTCAGAATTTTAGTGCTTTTAAACACATCTATTTCTTCAGTGTGCTTCTTGGCACCTACTGTACTGCTTATTTCTTGACCTTCAGCAAGGTAAATTTTTTCCCAAGTGTTTTTATACTTTGGACAAAGTATAATAGAACTTTTGTGTTCTACGCTAATTAAAGACAGGACGCAGTACTATCAACAAAATTTTGCTTGAGCTTTCAGTTATGGTCAAACTTGTTAACAGATCCTGTCGGTTTTTTGTTTTTTGTTTTGTTTTTTTTTTTAATAAAATAGCTGTTTCAGCAACCACTAGTTAAAATTGCTCATATGAAAGAAATACAAATGACAGCATGAAACCTTATATAATAGAATCTTTTTGCAGGTCCAGCCTAAAATTATGCATGGTACTTCCCACAGAAAGCAAGGAGCATCACAAATGGACTTGCAGCTTTCTGCTCCAAGTGGGAAAACGGAGGAAAGCAAACCAAAAACCCCCCTTTGAGCTTCTGCAACATTAACACATATATTTAAACATAAGTATTATATATATTGCAGGTGCATGTGCATATATGATACAAAAAATATTTAAAAATGGCATTGAATATCCTACAAAAATACCAAGTGTCACAATGTATTCAATGCACAATAAACTCTTGGAAGATGCTAACAATAGGATGCACAAGGCATAGAAATTTTTATATAAAGAGCAAATCAAGAAAAGACATACTCAATTACATTTTATGCCTTAATTTTACTCAAAGTTTATTACAAAGTTAGACTGTTCAAGGTAATTTTGACTGTATCTGAAAATTAAAATACGCAAATACTTTTCTCATAATTTTTCTTCAGCTTGTTTATACAGAAAATACTACTGTGAGTCACGCTGTCTGTATCTAGAAGGTAGTGTGCAATGTTTTCTAAAAATATAGCTATTTTTTCTACTTTATCACCATTTGATAGTAACACTATATTCAGAAGGGGGGGGAAATGTGGTTTTCTTATTCTTTGAGTTAAAAGACCATTAAAAGAGAGAGAAATTTAACAGTACATTTTATTTGAAAGAAGTGTTCCTTTTTTTGATTACCTGCCTAATTCTAATAAAAATAAGGCAAAGGATCTTAGTTCATAGGTATGAATATCACTGCATATCTCTTAGGTGTATCACAATAATTATTTTTCCCCCTGTGAAAATGTTTATTTTTTAAGTTAAAAAAGTGTAGACATTCAATGAAATTTTTTGTCACCCAAGTACCTCATTCTCCTAGTTAGTCCACTAAGAGATGTTCAGAGACAGACTTTGCCCTCCTCGGTGCACAAACAATGATGTATATCAGTAGCTGAATACGTTTTGCCAGGGTTTGACATACATCTGGAGAGCCTGACCCCTAAAACAAATAGATCAGAGATGCTATGGAACATCAGTTATTGAAGAATTTAGAAAGTTGACAGGATAAGACCCTGAGAAACCTGAGGTATCTTTGAAGTTGACCTTGCTTGGAGATAGCGATTGAACCTGACAACCTCAAGGTTCGTCCAACCCTTTGCTCACACAGTAATCATCCTCCCATCTAGTGAGAACTAATTTTTTATTTGATTCTCACTCATCTTGAATTTATGATTTGGTATTTCTGGGTGAAGACACCCTCTAAAAGGCAGGGGTTAAAGCAATTTGCTACAGCTGTATCTAAGTTCCCAACCCATCTAATGGTTTTGAAAATGTGTATTAAGTTTCAGAAACAGCGAGGTAAAACGATTTCATCATCTGCCTAAATGGTACATTCTGTCCAGAAAACAATTGTATTAAGCATTGGTTTTGGCTCTCAGACACATGGACAAAGACCTAAGAAATTTGTTTCTCTCTCAGCAAGTCACTGTATTGAAAAAAAAAAAA
>VWZD01013291.1:84724-137947 GCA_013396695.1 Sakesphorus luctuosus | reverse complement strand
TATATATATATATAGTTATTTTCTTGAAGAATATCAGTATTTGCTGGGATTTCTTGCTGGATCAAAAAATGTGGGATTTTTAGTTTGTTTTTGTTTTTTTGTTGTTGTTGTTGTTCTGTAATGACTGAGAAACCACTAACAGATACAGAAGTACTGTTGTNGAAAAAAAAAAAACAGGAGCATATCACTGTACAAGTACTGCAGCCTAGTAGCAATTTTGATAATGACAGTACTGCATATGACCCAGACAAACAGTGCCCTGATTTTACATCTGCAATCCATACCTGAGGAGCATGCACAAAAAGATAACATGAGAAATTATCACTTATGCTGTAATAGTGTTTTGCACTGTCAGATCAACGATATGTATATTCATTTTAAAGAGAAACGGGATAGCTTTTCACATTGAATGTATTAACTTTTCTTATGGCGTCCATACCATTTATTTATAATTACAGTGTTCTGAAACAGGACTGTAACAGCTGATACTGTAAATAATTGCTTTCATATCAGTGCCACACTGGTCTGGAAGGATGAAAACTACTGAAAAAAGGAAGGCGATAGCTATTTGCAGTTGTCCTTTCTAAAAGCTCTGTGTGCCATAGAGTACATGTCTATACCAAGAACTTAAGTAGGGCTCAAGCTCTATAATACAGAAATCCGAGCTTTAAAATCACTACCACACTATCTGGCACAGAAGTGGTGTGGGTCACCTAGAAGAACTCCTGAGTGTAGAGGTTAGGAGTCACCCTGGGAGAAGGTCCTTTTCCAATGGGCAGTTTAGATGTCACCTCTCTGTTTTGGGGGGTGAAATCAGCTGTATAGACCTGAGCTGTGCTTTACCAGCCAGCCAGAGAATGGTCCCATGCCCATTTCATTGACTAGGACACACATAGTCAGGGAAATTCAAGTACTTTAAAAACAACATTCTTAAATCAGTTACTTTTGTCCACAAATTTATGAATTATTAAGAAAGACTTATTNAGCTCCCAAAATAGAATTATTTCCTAAATGAGAGGTAAATTGCTGTAACTTCATTAAGGAGCCTAAGGGTACTGCTATCATGTCAGCTCCATGAGGACCATAAGGGAAAGATTAAGGAAGCAGAAGAAACTCACCATTTGCTGGCAGTCCAGGATGAGATAAATAAATAGCTATCAGTTTCAAAATTTAGAAACTCACTTAATGAACCAAGCATTTCAAATAAAGAACAAATGAGAAGTTTGGATAAATATTTACATCCTTGGAGAGCAGGAATTCTAGTACAGGTTAGTGATGGCATTTATAGATTAGAAATATATTAAACTAAATTCTTCTGAATTCTTCATTGATTTTGCTGAGGGCACCATCAATAAATATGGCTGGGTTTACAATATATAATACACATTTTGCTCCATCTCATTTCAGCCTTTTCCATCCTCTCCCTCCCCAGTCCCATCACTTTTTAAATTCCAGACTCAGATAATTCATATTTTAGCACCTAAGAAATGTCAACACAGAGAATAAAGCGCTCAGAAACCTGAATGTTAAGAATTGCCTTATACCAGATAAGAGGTCCCTGTAAATTGATAGTTTGCAGCTGACAGTAGCCATTATCAGATAAGCCTTTAGAGGAGTGTCTCCAACTTCTGTGAAGAAAAATACTGATGCACTTATAGACTGCAGGCAACATCATACTTTCCTTTTCCTGTCAACCTCAGTTGTAACTTTCTCATCTCCAGCAGACACAAGCAAATGCCTGTGATTTTATACTCTTTTTCTAAAGCACCAACCCTTCTCTTAACACTGCAGAAAATAACATAAAACTCTATTAGCCCCTTTCTTGACCCCATGTCCCTTGGCTTCACTTTCACCAGTAAGACTTGAATCTTGGTTTAAAAAATAGCATTTTTGGAAGAATAGTTGTTTGATTAAAAAAAGATTGAGGATGAGTGCTACAGGGAACCTTAAAAACGCAGACTGCTGCCTGTGTAGTATGGGTTTCAGCAGTAACATTGGAAGGGAAGAGGCAATGGGAATAGAGGAAGAAGAGAGGACCTAGCTGAAAATTTGGAAACATTTACAGAAAATAAAGAATACTTAAAAAATATATATGAAAGTGGTTAAAAAATATACAGAACAAATAGCCTGAAAAGAGATAAAACATCCATAGGATTTCTGCCAGTGGTTTAAAGATTTTTTTTTTTTTTTTTTTTTTTTTTTTACAAATTGTGGTAATTCTTACAAGGCAAAGATAAATTGCCTACGTTTCCTTCTTTCATCTACCTATAGGGTGATATGTCAGTCACATTTCATCCAGATCTGATCCTACTCTCCATTAATTATAGCTGCTTAATTTCAGCTAACACATTCCAATTTGGTGACTGAAAGATGAGAAAAAAATCGTCAAATTCCCCAGCACCTGCAATAATAAAATAGTTTCTATATTTTTCTAAAGAATTTCTTGCCTGAAACATCAAGAATGATACTTAGAATTTATTTAAAACTTTGTATTAAATTCTTACCATAAAGATTATTTTTGGTATATGAAAATTGCTAGGATATTTAGAAAGTGTATTTTTTTCTCCTATACAAGTATAAGAGCATAGGAGTCAGAAAAAACAAGTGGACAAGAGAATTGAGTTCAGCAATTCAGTTATGCAACTGTGCAACAGCATTTTAAACTAGAAATAGGCCACAGAGCATCTATCCTGCAATTTGCTACTCATTGCAGGTCTCAAATCTCCTCCAAACATTTTCAAACTATTTTTAGATCTGCAGGGTAAAATAATTCCAAGGAACACAACAGCCATATTTGAGAAGGTAAGTAAAAGAAATAACAAACCTTGGAAAGGACAAAATATGAACATAGTCCAGAAAAACAAAATGGTATATCATACTGCACACCAGCAAGAAAAAAAAATAATTTGTGGTCAAACATACCCCTTTCCAGCACCACTAAGTGCAGTGCAAAATACAGTTATGTTTGAAACATTATTCAATGTGGTAATCTAATTACCAAAAGAGCATTGACAGGACCAGAGGCCAAAGCAACACAGTGTCTGTTCTCAATTATTATGCTCTGGTCAGAAGTGAGACCACTTCCAGAACTTGAGCAAGTCAAAATTATCTCAGGTATTGCCACCCTGAAGCAGGCTCCACCACCAGTTCTGGAGTTCTGGCACGTACAAACATAATAAAAGGTAGACAAAATTAAAAATTAAAAACTACATAAGGGACAGACGTGAATGGTTGCATTCAACTCAAAAGATGTTGCCAGAAGAATCAGCCTTCCATTTAACTTTTACTCTGCTAATACCTTTGTTTTGGGTGGCAGCAATCATACATGATTGAAGTTGGAAGGGAGCCCTAGAGGTCATCTGGTCCAACCTCAAAAATCAACAGACCAAGTTGCCCAAGACCATCTCAAGAGGGCTCCCAAGGAGGGAGATTCCACAACCTCCTTGGATGGTCTGTGCCAGTGCTCAGTCACCCTCACAGTGAAAAATAGTTCCCTGGTATTTAGAGGGAATGTCCTGTCTTTCAGTTTGTGCCCATTGCCTCTGGTCCTGTCAATGGACACTACTGAAAAATCCTGGCCCTCTCTTCTTTGCATCCTCCCTTTAGGCATAGATATATATAAATTGATAAGATGGCCCCGAGCCTTCTCATCTCCAGACTGAACAGTTCCAGGTCTCTCAGCCTTCCCTCACAGTGAGAGGTACTTAAGGCCCTAACTCATCTTTGTGGCCCCTCACTGGATGTGCTCATCTATAATCTAGAGTGCATGTGTTCTCCGGTGGTGGTGCAGCTGTGAGGTACTGCAGATGGGTAGAAAGATGAGGGTTTCTTGGGCAAGAAAAGGGCTTTTTCTGCACCTACTGAACATTTCAGAATATTTTTTACTCCCTGTCTGCTCCCACCTTCTACTGTCATACATATAGCGGACCTTCATATACATATATGTGTTTTCACACTCAGATGGGTGTGAAAGATATGCACATTTATATGTGTTCATGCTTATCTCTGTCTCACTCCCAACTCCAATAATAGCACATACAATTCAATGTCACATAAGCAGTGATACTGACAGTGGAGGAATAAATGAGCATTCGATTATGGAAAGCAATTATTCTCTCTAAATGTTGCATCTAGCATCTAAAAACTTTACCTTTGGGGGCATACAGATGCACTACATTAGTTGGTTCAAGCTGTTGTAGCTTGTGTAGTCAGCAAACTGTATTAGTAAAATTGACAAAGCTGTGCTCTGAGAACTCTTTGTTGCAGGCTGCTATGGATAGTTCTTAACCTCCTTCAGAATATCATGGAATACATATGATATCTATGAATGCCATATGCTACCACTTTCTCTTGAGATATCCTTTGAACTCTGTGATGCAAGTTATGCAGAAAGATGCCAAAAGTAAACAACTTTGCTACCTGTTACTGCCATTCAATTTGAGGCAGCTGTGTGATTTTCTAACTGGGGCATGATCAGCTCAGAAATGAAAATACCCTTATAAGAAGAATGAAAATATTATTGTACATTAGGAACAGTTTATTATAAGCACCAAGGATGAAGTTCTCCATAGGAAGAGCTGAAACCAGAATATATGTTCAAAAGCTCATGAAAAGTCAGGACCCAACAATCTCACTTCATCTGGTCTACTCCACTTTTTCTTGGCTTCATTCTTCTCACTGAGAAATTTACATTAAAACTATATTTAATGGCTACCTCTTCTAAAGAAGCAAGTGAACCAAACAGTCTGGGACTATGGAGATAGTAGGTTTAAATCTCAAGGACTTTCAGAAAAAAATGGACAAAGTGTTTCTAAGAAGCCAAAATTAGCTTGAGGCAGCTGTATCTCAGTGCAAAGCCATGAAGCCTGGAAACAACTGTTCTCATTCCTATCCAAGAAAGCAGAGACAAAGAAAACATCTGATCTGTGTACCTCTTGAACACAGAAGTGTGAACATAAAGTCTGCTGCCAAACAGCAAAGAAACATAGAAGATTCATACTCTTAGATATGAGGAGTGTTGTTCACATTTAAATACAAATGTTGCTAATTTGAGAAGGAAATCTTTCATGTGAGGATTACACCTAACTCTGTACTTGTAGAGAAACTTATTCCAGTGAGGCCCTGTGAAGATTAGGCCTTTGTGCACTACAACAATACAGATAAGTAATTTTTATAGGAAAAGCTGTATCAAAATGACTTAAGTTAAAGAACAGGTGTTAAAACACATTTAACAAAATTAAGTGTATGTAAATTAATCACATGGCAAAGACCTTGAGACGATCTACAACTACTTTCTGTGTACAGCTGGAACTAAGCAACCCTAAAGTAGGAATTTATTGGTGGCCCTGGAAGACAATGAGGACATCTGTGTGCACTGTGCACATCCCTTAAAACTCCTGGGGCCTGAGAAAAACTATACGAGCTAATAAGGGATTTAAAAATCACAGAGGTGTCTTGAAGTACCTCTTAACTATCATCTTCTGTGTGCTATGATCCCTTCATCTGCAGCTAAGGAGCTGAGACAACACCAATTAAGCCCTTCGCTAATACACAGAAATGGAGACCCTTCCCACTCCTTTCTTAAATGTTCTTTCTTCAACCCTTACGGAAAACATGGTAAATAGGTAGGGCTTTGCAGTGTATCTTGAAGGTCAGTAGTAAAGAGGAACAAAAAAAATTAAAACTTGGCATTAAAATGGCTAAATAAAGGACTGACATCTTGCCACTATTATCTATTTCCACGAGAGGTAAATGAGGTCATGCCTAACTGCATTTATATCAAGCTAAGCAGCCCAAAAGAACAGCTCAAAAAACCCTTTAGGCTTGCCAAGGTCCTAAACGGTCATTATCTTACATAGGACAAATTAAGGGACATTTATTGAGACACTCAGAGAATCTTTAATTAAGGTGAAGAAAAAAGCCTGCCTTGCAATCCTTATACTTGTTTGGTTCCAAATTGGAGCATAAGTAAAATGCGTAGATTAAAAGAAGAAAATAAATGCTTTCATGGGAATTTGTATGTCTATGAAGCTTAAAGATATGAAAACATTGAAACCTTCCAAAATGACTCCATTGATTTCTTATACCAAACAAATAGAAAAGAAAAATGCCTACTATTTAATGTTGTCCTAATTAATTCTGCAAGCATTATTCTTATGCTCCTGTGGAGTTAATTACAAATGAGTTAAGTATAATTAGATATTAATATCCTCAGCAATATTTTCTAATAACTCTTAACAGTATCATTGCTCAATAGAGATGTTTTATAACTGCAGACCAGGTCTTGCAATCCTGCAAGAGCCAGCTGATTGCTTGCTGAAGAAATATTACACAGCATTGTAGAATCTGCCCTTAACATTTAAAATTCTAATATTGCAACAGGATTCACGCACATTGTTTTTTGGATGTTATCTGAAGAATTCTGATGTACAGGATTCATGTAGAGTAATTCCAATCTTCTTTTCAAAACTTGGACTATAGCATGAATTTTTATCTCAGCATTTACAAACATATTGGAAAAGATAAACTCCAGACTGATGTTAGCTAAAACAAGATTATTGACTCATAATTAGAGTCCTTTGGGATGTGTGATTGACAGGTAGATTTGCCCCAATTCTTATGGCCCTCTATGGAGGCACCTGAAGCAAAGTATGGCCACCACCACTTCAGTTTCCTCTCAAGTGCAGAATGTAAGAGAGAAATTCTGAGCAGAACTCTAAAAGGATGGGAGGAAGATTATGAGAAATTAATGAACACATGAACAACATATTATGTAGTGTAGCAGGTAAATACAGTGTCTTTTCTGTCTTTTGGCCACTACCATTCCCCAGCTCTGTTCAACCTGCATGAAATTCCAAGTAATACTTCCCATATATTCAGTAGTTATGAGGTTTCTTACTCCATAATTGCTCCTTTCTTCTGATTCTTCATGTGAGTCACAACTACAGGATCAATTTAGCAAAGTGCTGAATCAGCGCTCTATACCACAGACAGGCATAACACCAGGTTAAGACAGAGAGAGCTCTGAATATCTTCCAGTCTTCAAAACATTTCTAGGAAGGCTGCAGACACAGCTGGAGATACAAAGAGATAACTAACTGTCATTTTCTTATTATATACATTTCATTACATAGTTCAGTCCATACTCAGTGTATAAATGTTATATAGACATTGAGAATTACTTGATTTTGATGTGAACAACAGTCTTAGCTGAAGAAGTTTCATGAAAAACAGGTATGTTGACATCTTGCTGAACATGGAACTCAAAAACCCCCCTCACGAAAAATTTTGGATGCTTTTTCAAGAATTTCCTATCTTAAGATAACTGCTTTCAGCAATGTTCAGGCATAGGATTAGTATTCCTGTCATCTTTTTGGCAGCAGTAACTGCAACAAGCACCGAGTACCAGCAATCCAAAAAGTGTTGCTGGGAGCTCTGGAAGATGTTGCAGGAGAACAGAGTTGCTGTTGGGGCAACATGTTAACCGGTACCCTTTGAGACTTGAAGATAGAAATTTTAACTAGAAGTTCAAGCCAGGTGGATTTATGGAACTTTGCAAAATGAAGAAAATCCACATTGCTTTAGTGGAGGCTACCAATGACTTCAGGTTGGTAGGAAAGTAGTGTACAAGAAAGTAAGGCAAAGAACGTGGTTTATTTAGACAGGTAAATGTATGCCTCTTGCTGATGCTAAGAGGGACCTTTCTGCAAGAGATAGATATTTCTTGTATATACCTACATCTGTACTGTGGCATGGAACAAGATTAATTTGGATAATGAAGTAGCCTGCATTAGAAGATGTGGGAAATCAAGCTGAGTCCCTTGACTCCTCATTGATTGTCAAAGGCTCAGATAGAAAAATTCTTTCAGCTACGTAGGATTATCTGTGCCATTTGCTGACATCCTGTGACCAGGGCCTTTAGACCCAGAGGTGTCAAAGGGAAATTAGACTTGTCTGCCTCATCACAAATCCAGGATCATATCTGACAGAGGCTTTCAGCACTATTTTGAGTTTGAATGGCCACTGGGGTCTGAGAAAATCTCAGGTTATTTTCAAGTGTTATTTTTTAGTGCTCTACAGCTTTATCTTATGATTCTGCTGTTTGAAGACAGGGTACACCATACGTTGCAGATGAGAAACCTGGACAAAAAAACGGCTGCAGCAGTGGATAAGAAAAACAACAGAGGCTCAAAAGAAAAACAGGAGGAAAGAAGAATAGCAAAGAACTGTGTAACAAGATTTTTTTATACAGAAAAGCAACTCTACCATGAAATATTTTTGGGTCCCCACAAGGACTCATGCAGAACTCTACTTCAACCAAGTGGTTGATAAGATCTGTCACAGTATTTTGTGTGCTTAGCTTAGCTTGTTCAGGCTGCAAGCTTCAGGAAGTGAGGGATCCTTTACACATATCAGAATTAAAATATAAAATTTTGCATTTGAGTAAAAAGGCAAATCAGCAACCAATCTGTGAATGTGTATGTGGACTTTCATGACAGAACAATAATAAAATTTGTCACAGCTATAAACTGAAAAAAATAACTGGGATAAAGTATGGTAAAATATCAATATCTCAAATTTTCATTCTAAATCACATAGGAAGTTATCAGGTTCCTTCACAGAATGTAAATAGTGTTATCTGTGATCCAATACAATCATCAAAACCTCTACCTAATTTACAATGCATGAGAGAATTGAGTCATACTCCAAAGCAGGTACAAATTTCAGTTATGTCAGGAAGACAGAGATATTATTGATCTGAAATACAGAAAAAGGGCAAAAAATCATAAGCCCTGATAATTTTTACTGCCTCATCTATTCAATAGAAAGAGTGTGTGTGCACATTCTTACATATCTATAGACACAGAAACTGTAAGTACAGCAGTTATATGACTTACTGTCTGGACAAACAGTAAGAATGTAAGCAATCAATATTATCATAAAGGAAAAACACTGTATTTACATACATAAGGCAATACATAAAACAATAAAATACTTGAGTATTCATAAGCTAGTGGAACTCCAAGAAAAGACTCACATAAGCAATTAAAAACTCCCAGCTTTTTGCCTTTATGTTAATCTCCTTAGACAAAACCACTCAGAACAACAGAATTCAAACAGAAAAGAATTCTCCCAAAGTTCTTTAGACTTACCTCTTATGCAACACATTTCTAGTTCATAAATTTTGCATAGGAGAGAAATACTCCAGTACATAAGTAAATACTATCAAGCTCAACATCTTGGGGCATAGTTTCAGAAATAAATTATATTACGGGTAAAGACTCCAAGTGATGAATTTACTACTTTATTCAATAAACCATTACAATGATTAATTACTCTCACTCTAAGAAGGTGTGATTTATTACTAATTTCACTTCAACTAAACTCTATCATTAGACATTAGACCTCATGCTTCATTCATGCAGGTCCACCTACCGTGACCAAATTTCTGCTCATCCTCTAATTTTTCACAATATTTTTTTTCATTTGCTATACATTCTTTTTGCTTTGTGTAAAGATCGTGTAGAAGCTTTCCCAAGTTAAAATACCCATCACTGGCTTTTGTTCTCACAACATAATTTAAGTATTTTACTCTTCCCATTGCCTAGCATTGCTGTGTATTCCTGACAAATCTTTCAATTCATGATCAGCTTATCTCTAAATTAAGTGATGTGGTCCTTTTGTGTGCAAAAGTATATAAAGTATTCAGAGAAACATAAAATTAAGTAGCAATTCGGAATATTATTTGATTTTATATACTATATTTCAAAAAGTATGTTAGAGCAAAATTTCTGCATGGCCTACCAAAAATATTTATCATCTAAATTAAAAAAAATTGTTCTGATTTTTCTTCATTCTCTTTACACTTATTTATGTCTGCTACTGTCTGTGGAATCTCTTCTGATTTACATCAGACAGAGAACTACAATACACTATAGCACTTCTGTATTTTACAGGTTTGTACATAATTTATTCTGTTACATTCAATATCATTAAGTGTGGACTCAAAGTACTGTCTGAGACCCTACCTTGAAGGTATTTTATAACATCAACGTTTAAGCAGGAAATTTGCTCAGGGCATTTTTTCTGCCAGTAAATTCCATATAAATATTAATATCCTATTAGCTATACTTTTAGATTATATTTTTTAGCTCAGTTTTATCACAACCTTACAGATATAGTTTTAAACTGTACTATTTTAGCATAGTAAATCTCCTGTGCTGTTTATTATAATGTATTTTATGATGTTTTTGTCACAATTTCAGAAACTTGAATTTCAGATGTCTAAATACTGCATTATTTTTACTTCAGTCCTTTTATGGCTAAGCCACAGCTATATAGGCAGAATCTCACGTATGTTTATGAAATCACATTTTATCTGTTTCCACTTTAAAAAAACATACTCTGACTCCTAGAAGGGAATAAATTCAAAATAAAGACATAACTTCTGTAACTTTTTAACACCAGGTCACAAATTTCAGCAATATTTTTCAGTGGAGGGTGGAGCTTCTTCACAATCAATTATTTTTTACATTCCTATTTTTCAGCCAAGCTTTTAATTGTTTCTTTGTCCAGGGAGGAACAGAACTATTGTTCAGTTTGTCACAAATTTCGGATTTATACAATGGGAGGGACACATAAATTATGGATTTAGGGGATTTTACAATACAATTCCATTGTAACATAGAAATGTGATCAACTTTGTTTCTGTGTGCTCTTCCTCCTAATAGAAATGCCAGTATTTTCAGAGATTGTTTCCTATGACTATGCAAAATAGAGGAAGGGGGTTGCTGGAGCCAAATTAATTTTGATGCCAGGGCAAATGCCAAAAAATTGATGTCTAGGAGTCTGAGATCATACATTAGGAGGTAACACGCTCCCACACATAGATACATTAAAATGTGTGGAACAGATGTGGTTCAGAAAGGCTGTGGAACCTCCACCTTTGGTGGTTTCCAAGACTTAGGTAGATAAAGCCATAATTGATCTGACCTAGTGCAGGGATGCTCCTGCTTTGAGCAGGTACACTAGATGATCTTTAGAGGTCTTTAGATGATCCTTAGAGCTTTTCTAGAGTGATTCTACAGTTCCATACTGCCCAAGCATACTGTGAGTGTACTGAGTGTGTACCTACAACTCATAACTTTAACTATATGCTATATGCTCCCCTTACTCTTTAAAATATAAAGTATATGAACTTGGAAACAGACCCAGAAAAGAGGAGAACAGCATAAGAGATTTTGTCAAGAAGACAGCAGTGATTAATCCAGTTCTTTAGAAGCTGGGGAAAAATAAAAGGGAACAATAAATATTAAAAAATTATTAAAATGTATAAGGTAATGACCTAACAAAATAAGAGATTGTCCTAAAAAAAAAGTGTATCTAGAACATGAATAAATAATAATATGAATGAGACAAAAAAAAGGTAGATGTAAGGTGGATATAAAATTGAGACAAACATACTCACTAAGTATAAGTGGTCTATTATTGACATGGAAGAAAATATCAAAGGGTTGCTGACACACTTCAATTTAGGTCTACTTTTTAAAATACTTTCATTAACGACATTTATGATGGGAAATTTAAAAAGGCTTATTAAGACAGCAGATGACACTAGGTGCACAGAGATTGCACTGGAAGACAGGATTAGAATTCAAAAGCATATTGAAAGTCAGAGGAATTTTTTTAAAAGGATAATATTGAAAATAGAGAAATGGAGATGACCTACATGGAAAAAAATCAAATATATCACCATAAGACACAGAAAAAAAATGGGTCTTCTGATGATTAAATAGGTCTTCTGATGATTAAAAAATATCACACTTTTGTGAAGAATGTATTCACCATATTGGGTTGTTTAGACTGGAATGGATTTTGCACACCAAATGAAATCATCTTGTTGATAATCTCAAAAGGGTAAGATCTCAAATGCAGAACTGTGTCCAGTATTATGCACTGCCATTCAAAACAGATATAGGTTTCAGCAAAAGGATGATAATGAGAATGATCAGACCAAATGTCTCTACTAGTGAAATCTGAAACAACTGAATTTGCTCAGCTGCAGAAAAAGGATAGAATAGTAGTGCTCAAGGATGGTAAAGTATTCTTCCCAAAAAAAAGAGAAAATATTTTTCCTACCACAGAGTTACAGAATATGCTGAGTTGAAAGGGACCCAGAAGATATATCAAGGCCAACCCTTTGGCCTGCACAAGACCATCCGCAAGAACCACACCAAGTGCCTGAGAGTATTGTATGGAAGCTTCCTGAACTCTGTAAGGCTTGGTGGTGTGACCACTTCCCTGGGGAGCCTGTTCCAGTGCCCAATCATTCTCTGGGTGAAGAACCAGCCATATAATTTCCAGGCTTAACTTTCTCCAATTTGTTGAGGTCTCTCTGCAGGGCCTCCGTGCCTTTGAGGGAGTCCAAAGCTCCTCCCAGTTTTGCATCACCTGTAAACTTGCTTGGTGTCCCTTCCAGTCCTGTGTGCAAGTAATTTATGAAGATGTTGAAGAGCATAGGGCCCAAGATGGAGCCCTGTGGAACCCACTAGTGACAGGTCACCAGTCTGATGTAACCTCATTCGTTATTACCCTCTGTGCTCTATCCATGAGTCAATTGCTCACCCACCACATGATGTGTGCTGGACATTTTGTCCAGAAGGATCCTGTGAGAGACAGTATTGAAAGCTTCACTGAAATCCAGAAAGATGACATCAGTTGCTTTCCCTTGATTAGCCAGGTGGGTTACCTTGTTATAAAAGGAAATCAGGTTTGATAAACTGGACCTTCCTCTCATGCAGCTGTGCTGGCTGTGATCAATGACTGCATTGCCTTTCAGGTGCTTTTCAATACTTCCCAGAAAAATCTTCTCCATAATTTTTCCAGGCACTAAAATGAGACTGACAGGGCTGTAGTTTCCATGGTCCTGCTTCTTGCCCTTCTTGGAAATTGGTTCAATGTCCGTCAGCTTCCAGTCAGCTGGGACCTCTTTGGATTTCCAAGACCACTCAAAAATCATCAAAAAGGTTTTGAGATGACATAAGCCAGCTCTTTGAGGATTATAGGATGAATCCCATCAGGCCTCATAGATTTGTAGGGATCCATCTGGAGAAGCAAATCCTGTATCATTTCAGGGTCATCTGGGAGTTGATCATTCTTGCAGTCATGGTCCTCCACCTCAGGGCACTGAGACTCCTTTGGTCTGTTATTCATGTTGAAGACAGAGACAAATAAAGCATAAAACCCCTCTGCCTTGTCTCTGTCCCTGTTTATGAGGTGACCATCCTCATCCTGTAACAGGCAAATGATATTATTATACTGCCTATTGCCATTAATATGTTTGGAAAAAACTCTTTTTGTTGTCCCCCACATTTCTGTCAAGCTTCAACTCCAGCTGAGTGTTGGCCATGCAAACTTGCTTCCTGTAATGGCAAGCAGCATCTCTGAATTCTTCCCATGCCACTTGATCTTGCTTTCACTGCACATGCACCTTCCTTTTTTGCCTTATCTCCAAGAGATTGTTTTTCAGCCATGCTGGCATTCTTCCTTGCCTGTTTGACTTCCAGCATTTGGGAATTTCCTGCTCCATGGTGGTGTCATTAAGGACACGTTCAAGAAACCCTTATCAAGCATGAATGTCATAGCAGATCCTAGCCTGGAGTACCGAAGTAGACTAGAGGACTTTACAGAGTCTCTTCCAGACCTCATATTATACATTTATGATGTTGATTTGTTAATTGTTTTGGTATGGGAGGATTTTTTTTTCCTCAGGGACAAAAATCCCAAGAAGTCAAGCGTGGTTTTTTTCTCCAAAGCTTTAGTTTTAAAGTTTGCTAGTAGGCTAAAATTATCAATTCAATTCTTCAGTTGTTAACTAAAAATAACTTTCCAGATACAAGTATCTGTGCAGTTTAGAACTCTGTTAGTTACTTATGTAGAGGAAATAAAACATAATTTTTAAATTATTTTTATTAGAAAGCAAGAATTTGATATATAGCTAAGATAGTCTCCTGCTGGAAAGAGTAGAAAGGACATATATTAGCTCTGCAACTCTTCAGTGATTCATACCTCCATTTTTCTTCTCTTCTTCCAAAAAGACTTACAGTGCTTTTACAACAGACTCAAATTTCTGAGTAATTTAAAATGCAATTGCCAATACACTTGGTTGATATCTTGGAGGTCTTTACCTACCTTTCTGATTCTATGATTCTATTATATATGTTGCAAGATGAATACTGACAGAGAATATAATGGAAGAAAAGTTGTGTTACCAAAAAACCCCTGCCAAATGGCAAGTCTTGAAATTAATGTCTGGAAGGAAGTGAAATCTCCTATGGCATGTGTTAATGATGGCCAGACAAAATGCCCATATTCAAATGCTTCAGGCATACTACTATAAAAGAACTGAACTTTTCACTAAATAATTTATGCTAAAATATGGATTTTCTGACATTAGTTTTCACTGCTTGGAAAGAATTGACCTGATTTACATAATATTCTTATGCTGAGGATCTGACTTTAAAAAAGTCCTAGCTTAATAAAATGTTTTTAACACAACTTTCCATTGCATATGTCAAGTCAAGGTTCATGCTAGAGTATTCCTCATCAACCAGTAACTACGGACAGACATATTAAACTATGTAAGTCCAGACAAATTACAGAGTTTTATGACTGTCATTTGAGATAATTATTACTGATATAATTAAAAAAAATTCTTTTTTCCAAATGAATTTGTCAACATTTCAAACAAGGAAATTGGGACAACAGATTGGACTTTACTTCAAGACTTTCAGAAAAAATCAGTAGCAATTATTTCTTGACTACGTAAGGTAGGAAAGACTAAGGAAAAAGTCCATCTAGGTGACCAAAACCACTTCACAGTAAGTGTTTGCCTCAGTGTCGTTTCCATGAGGTGAAACCATGCTTAATATCTAGCCCTTCTATGGTAGATC
The DNA here is from genome assembly GCA_013396695.1 of Sakesphorus luctuosus. Classification (NCBI taxonomy): domain Eukaryota; kingdom Metazoa; phylum Chordata; class Aves; order Passeriformes; family Thamnophilidae; genus Sakesphorus; species Sakesphorus luctuosus. The sequence goes on along the minus strand of VWZD01013291.1, from coordinate 122,996 downwards.
CAATCCATAGACATTAAATTACTGTAGCAAATGTTTTCTAAAATTATTCTCATTTTTTTAAAGATGGGAAGCTGAAATATTCAGTAGTTCAGTTCTATATCTAAAGTACTCATGTGAGTCAGTGATGAAGGCAGAAATAGAATTTCCTGAGTATTAATCCAGTACATATGATGACATCTACTAAATACAGTTTTCCAGGAAGCTGAACAATTCACATCCTATTAAAATACACTTTAAAATACACAGAAAGTGAAAATACAAGTTACATGTTATCAAGGAAGGGCTTCATCTAACTCATGAATATAGTGTATGTAGGCATTGGATTGACGACAGACAAACTAGCAGGACATAAAATAGATTATGCTTCCACTCGGTATCCAGTGACAAGTTGATGGATGATAGTATCTGGCTGTTCTCTGGTTCACAGTTTAATTATGCTTTTGATACAGTTAGAATATCTGAAACCCTGACAAAGAAATCTAAGGAATAAGAAGCATTAATGTTTAGCCATTTCCATACAAACCTTCAAAAAATCCAGATCAACTTCAGATTTCAAAGTTGTATATAAATCTTGATAAACTATTATATTTATTCCTGATTTGAGAAAAAAAAGTATTGGGAAGAACAACTGGAATAAAACCACAGCAGTATGAAAAGCTTAGCAGTCTGCCAATATTTTCTAAAGTGCCTTTCTTTGTTCATCTTCAAAGAGAGCTTCTAACGTCTTCCCCCANATTGCCATGGTGTCGAAGTTTACAACTTTTTCTAGTATAAAAGTCAGAAATCAGTTCTGTTGAATGAAATCTTTATCAATACAGATAAAAGGTCAGTGCAATTTTATCTACAATATAGGATAAGGTTGACCTGTGAAAGAAATGCTTTGTTGCTTTATGGGCTGCAAAACATAGTCTTTTGACACATGAATTCTTTTCTCAGCCATTTATCTGAAAAGACATTGAGGGATGTTATAAAAATAAGGCATTTATGATGCACTGTTATGTACCACTTCTCTTAGCAATTTTTGTATCATCACTTATATTTTTGTTGACTGGTTAACTTTCAGTTAGATGCTCTCTATTTCATAATCATCAATATTTCACACTTCCATATTAAAATAAAAAGGTAGCCATAAAAAGATTGCATGGTAGAATGAAATAGGAGTTCCAATTTCAAATGCTTGTAACAATCTGTGGAATTAATTTAACAAGCAAAGTTTTCAGGCATATTTAAGCATACAAATTGCCCTATGAAACCAAGAAGCCCAAGGTCCATATGTGAAGTTGTCTGAAAAAAACAATTATTACTTTCCTCTGGCTCAAAAGCAATATATACGATGAAAACTGCAGTCACTTATCTAAGCAAGGTTCTGTCAAATTGCCTACACACAAAAAAATACAACTAGCTCTAGGTAGGTATATCTGAATACACTTGCCTAAAGCTGTCTCATAAATAATAGGTGACTAAGTGAGACTGTATTAGATTTGTAAGTACTCTTTCCTCTTCCAGATGGGAAAAATATTTTTCAAACATATAGCTGAAGGCAAGGGGATATAGATATCTCACATATATACTTCTCTGTACACAATGAGGTTTACAATTCTACTTCAAAGATTTTAGTCTTTGCGTCATATGAAACAGAATTTAAACGACTAAACAAAGTTTAGAAAAATTTTAAATCTAAACAGATTATAATAAATTAATTTGTGCTTAATATTCAAGAAAGATAGCTAAAGCTTTTCAACATGAGCACTAAATTAGTCCTTACATTACCCATTTGCAGTAGCTAAAGCTATAATTGATTATCAGGCAGAGAAAAATGTATAAATTACACAATCTATGAGTGAGTTATTTTTAAAAGTACAGAACCTAATAGTTGTAAAGGTTTTCTAGGTTTGGAAAGCATTTTGTAACTAAAGAAAGGGGAGGTTACACTAACCCATGCCTTGGCATTAAAGCATGTGCACTAACCAGAACAGTTAATGAGAAATTAGACACACAACTCCTATTATTGTTAATGAAATTTTCATGCTCCCTTCTCTATGCTCCAAGTAAAAGATATAACTCTTAAGACACTGTTTAAAGAAGGTGCTGCCAAATTGTACACTGCAGAACAAGATATGATTTTTGAGAGGTTATTTGTGTTCTATAAACATCAGCAGCTTATCTCATGTATTATTACTTGAATGAACTTCAATGAAGTTGTGCATATTTCATGCATCTTTAAACTCCTGGTGCAGTTCTTGGGTCATCTCAGCTTCTAATTTAGCATCTGGAAAGAACTGCTGCTTTTAGAAGGTTTTTGTGATATTTTTTACGGATTATTCTGACAGTATGAATAAAAGAAGAGATTCTTTCTTATTGGCAAGATGACATACCACAGTGCTTACTCTAGGCAGCTAAACTGCTCATGGAGATCTCCCCTCTTATTTGTCTAAATGCTCCTCAAAAGACAAGATCCTAGATGATAGTCACTTCAGTTCACTGAGGGACTTCAAGATATGACCCATGGATACAACCTGCAGTAGGCCCCTTGGCACTCACCTGTCCTCTGTAAAGGTTGTACTAATAGGTACTGCAACTGTTGACTAGCTGGCATGTGCTCTTTGAGTTTCTACTCATCATCTCCATGAGATCTGTGTAAAGTTCAGGTCCTTCAGCAATCATGTTACCTGCCTGCTCTTAAACAGATTTAACATCTATATTTGGTTCTGTACTACAGCATTTAGCTGTATCAATATTCAGAAGAAATTACCTTGGCAATTAATCCCAGTCTTCCTTAAACTTCGGTAGTGTTTAATCTATCTGAAAGTGATGTTTGGGCTTTTTTTACCCACGCAGCAACATTTTTTTGGTTTTGGGGTTTTTTTGGTTGGTTGGTTGTTTGTTTGGTTTTTTTTGTTTGTTTGCTTTGCTTTGCTTTGCTTTTTCTTTTTGGGGGGATTTTTTTGTTTGTTTGGGTTTTTTTAAGATTTTATTTTATTTTTTTCCCCCAACTATCATACTGTACTGCTGATTATTTTCACGGCTATACTCAGAGTCTGGCCATAGGTCCAGCTCATCACAGATTTTTGCAATATGTAGTAGCAATAGGCATAATAGTTACACAGCTGTAATTTCCCTGGTGCCACAAAGTGGTAAGTACTGGAAAACACTGAATTTTATATGCAAATTCATTTGGTTTTGATGTTTACCCTACCATTATATTTCATTTATCCCAAATACAGAAAGCTCATAATCTATTTTTCTTGAATTTTAAAGCACATTGAGGAACATATGCTATCGTACTTTAAAAAAAATAATAAGTTATTTGTTCAGCACTTGAACCTAAACTGTCCAAATATAGCCAAATCTTTCAATGAAACATTTTCAAAGCTGTTACATTAGGTTCTGTGCAATTCACTGCCAAACCATGCATTTAAAGAAGTCAGTTCTCCTGAAAAAAAGCAGGCTTAGCATACTACAAGTACCGTCTCAGCAAAGAAAGGGGGTTTTGCTGACTTTATGCAGGATTTTTTCTCACACAAGCTGCTTAAGTGGGTCACTATATCTTATTAGTTTACTGGCCCAAGGGCAATTTAAAAATTTGACTGAATTTTATCTGTGTATATAGCACTTTAATCTTATTCCCATAGATTTATGTTTGTTGCAGAGGAAAGCTGAATAATTTCTTTGTGATTAGAAACTATTGAAGTTCACAAGGAAATCAATGTACTTCTGAGAGCTCTGGCACTGAGTGTAACTTTTACAAATGGGGTATGCACTTTGTAGGAGAGCTCTCATTGCCATACTGGATCACATTTCTCTATTGTTTTTTTCCTCCTTAATTCTTTACAATTACTCCTGATAATTTACCTGCAGCCGTTTAGTCAGCAGTGTCATTATAGTAGCAAGTTAGCTTCTTCTCAAATCAATATGAGCCTTTCTGTACTTTTTTTTGACAGAAGCATCAGACCACAGAAATGAACATGACTAGCAGACCCTCTGGCCAGCTGACACACCATTATAAATATGTAACTTCACAAAAACCTCTGTTTCCTGGAACTACAGCTGCCACAGACAATTTACTTTGTCTTTCCTCTATAGTGTACAAAGGAATAAAAGCAGGATATTTTCCTATCTCCAGTTTGGTGTTGTTACCAAGAAGTGTTCTCATACTTGAAGATAAGAACTGCATGAAGAGTGCAATTCTTGTCAGGAGAAGTCAAATCTTAACCTGAAGGAAGTTAGTTTTAAATTACACTAAAGAACATGTGGATCTGGATCAAATGAAAAGGACACTGATGTATATGGAATTAAAACCTTAGCAATTACCTGACATAAAAAAACCCCCGTGTTATTAAATTATTTTTGTGCATATACTTGAAAAATAAAGTGAAACGTTACTACTGTAAGAACAGATCAAATTTCTCCTGAAACTGTATGCACACTACACTTGCTTGGATTAGCACTGAGTTTTCTAATCCCAGGTAATATGCACACATAGATTTTTATGTTTGAAGAATAAGACAGCAACAGCAAGCTCAGCTACTACTGAATTTAAGAGTAATATTGTATGAAGAAAGAAGAGTGGGGCTGCAATTAGGCTACAGTATTTTCTGAGAGTATATATGTTCATGGATCTGAACTAAACTAGATCCATGATTAACTAGTGCAGAGAAAGAGGAAAAGTTTGTATTTTTAACCATACTATTTTTAAGAACAGAAAGCACTTATTTTTTTTAATTAGCAGCAAATATTTACTAAATGCAATCTTCTACCATGAGGTTCTACCAGCAAAATGTTAGAGCTGAAAGGTTTTAGTATATACTGATCTATCTCACAAATTGTACTTAAAAACAACAGATTATAGACCAAGTAAGAACTACTCATCAAGATGAAAGTGTAAAGCTGCAGAATTCAAATACTTCCATGCTGTTCACTAAAAGTAAATATTCAAAACTATTTTATTCAAAACTAGAGGATTAGCAGAGGCAGAGAAAAATGAAAAGCACAAAATCTTTTGCATAGCAACATGTATTGTTTGTACTTAGGAAAAAAAGGAAACATCAATAAGAGAAAAATACAGTGTTCAGTGAAGACTATGGTGAGATAACGAAATACATAAGCGATGATCACATCAAGTTCTACATTACTACACAAAAGTAACTCTTTCACTTTGTGCATGGGTATTTTTTTAAATTGCAAGATCAACCAGCAGAAAAAAGCTAACCTCTTGTGATAGCTTCCATTCAGTCTTCAAACATCAATACTGGGATTCAGTTGTGAATACCAACCTTTCTAAGAATTATTGAGCAAAATGTCAGAATACATAACATTGTAGGAATACACTTTATACAGAATGTTATATGCAAGTTCTGTCTTTTTTTTAACCTGAAACCTCTAGCACCAAGTAGTTAGCAAAAGAAGTAAGTTTATATGAAAATTAGATGGAATTTCTGACTGAAAACCTAAGGTTCCCACCTCTTCATTCTATAACAAATCTGTGGGTTCATACAAAGCACTGATTCTCTTGGGATGGAATTCATCAGACTACATTTAGACATCTTTAGTGGTGTGCAATCAAGAATATCTCCATAAGATCCAAATCCAACAATATTATGAAGTTCCACTGGCTGATAGAAAGGTCCAGTCATTGTGAATAAAATCCCTAATCTCTCAAATACAGAAATGTTGCACTCTTCTAGGAATTATATTAGAAATTGGCAGGTTATGGAGGTACTCCTGATTCTAATCAAAGTGTCCAAGAAACTATTTCAAAATGAATGCTTCTAGAAGTCCTGAAAGGGGCCAGTTAGGTTGCACAATGAAAACCTGATGCCGGTCCTATTTCATGTATATGATATATGTCTCTAACTTAGGATTTCCTCCAGCTGTTGAAAGAATTTCTATAATCAGAAACTAACTTGTTTCTCACATCACTGAGTAGTTCAATCAGTTCAAGATTCAAGTATCTAACAAGTACAATCTTCCAAGTTTACAGGAACTTAAGACATTGATTTCCAACCTCCTGTCTTGATTTAAGCAATTTTCACATTTTTAAAATCTTGTTAGAAGCAATAGCTATTCCACTGCTCTTGAAGAATAAAATACTACTCATTTCCTATATGCTGGTACTGCTGAAATGAATTGAAAACCATTTTATCTATAGGTTTCAGTGACAGAAAACTACTGCATTTCAGGGAGGAAAAAAGGAAAATGAAAACTATAAAATCAATTTTTCCCCATTCATTTGACAAGAATAAAACAGTTCAGAAATTCATGTTCTCTGAATCTTATTCAGTTAGCTGTTCACACCACCCTTTTTATCTAAATCTGAGGGATTTTTGACTTCTGGAGAATGCATATTCAGGATAACTCATACATATGCTGTTCAAATACAGAAAACACTTGTGTACATATATGCACTAAAATCTTCTGCTTTCAAAAAAATCATGGTCCTTTTTTCCTTTTGTAGTCTTTTGTAATCAGGCTGTGTCATGCAACCGCTTTTTCACCCCCCTGCCCCACTTCCCCCATCAGAGGGATGTGGCAAAAAAATTGGAAAAAAAAGTAAAACCTGTGAGTTGGCACAAGAACAGATTAATAATTGAAATAAAATATTGTAACAATAATAATAATAATATAGTAGTAATGAAAAGGAGAACAACAAAAAGAAGGAGAAAAACCCAAAGAAAGACAAGTAATGCACAGTACCATTGCTCATCACTTGCTGACTGATGCCCATCCCATCCCTGAGCAGATGCCAGTGCTTCCTGGCCAACTTCTCCCCGTTTATATACTGGGCATGACTTTCTGAGGTATGGGATATCCCCTTGGCCTCCTGAGCACTGCCTCAGAGGCAGAGCATGGAAAACTGAAAAGTCATTAACTTAGTAAGCACAACTTAGCAACAACTAAAACCTCAGTGTGTTATCAACATTATTCTCATATTAAATCCAAACCACAGCACTGTACCAGCTACTAGGCAGAATATTAACTCTGTCTCAGCCAAAACCAGGACATCAGGAGAACAAGCTGCAATTTATAGTGTCATATATTACACATTTATGTATTTGTATTTTGTCATATTTTAAAAGAAAAATGGGTAGAAATCAAGGATTGATGACATGATAGATAAAGGAGAGGAAAGCGTCCAAGGATGCAATCTTCAAATAGACATAATCAAGCATTTTAGAGGACTGTGAAGCTGCTTGTGAAGGCTCTTAAAATGTGCCATGTGGATGTTTCCTACATCTGACAGATGTCCTACCTACAACATTTTCATGCTAAAAGGGAGCACTTTTTTTTCCCGCATGTCCACCTGTCTCCACTGCAGTTACTTTATCTCATCAAAAGAAAAACATTACTTTTGTCTGCTATGATTTTGAATGAAAATACAACAGCGTCTTTGTTTTTCTTCTGTGATATCTTACATATGGTGGAGAAAGAAAGAAGAAATGCAACATTTCCCAGGCACAGACAGGCAGATAAAACACTTTCAGGTAGCATGTGTTGTTCTCCTGACATTTAACTTTCCCTTTTTTTGCTGAGGGTGCAGTTTGCTGTTTACCACTGGTTTCTTTCCAGTTGTAACACAGGACTGAGGTTCAGGAAAAAACACTGTCTCTTGCTGAACTGACATGCCCCATTAAAAGATGGACACTTGATAACTGTGGGTGCCACTTTAAATTTCTTTTTTATTATATTTTATTTTATCTTGCTGACGAGTTGTCTCAGTTATCACTCACACAGATACGTGACTTACAAGAATTGAGCTCTTTTTGTGTGTGTTGCCCAATACAGGAATAAGCAGATTTAAAAAAAAAAAAAAAAATCTATCTAGGGATGGTCACTTTCCATATTTCACCTAATCAGAAGTTACAGCTTTTTATCTCAGCTCTGGCAGATGGCTGGTGAGAAAGACAGGAAACTGATGTGCTCCATAATTCTATTTTCTATCATTCCACAATGAAGCTAGAGGGAGCATTTTTATTTTGCTCTAGTTTTGCTATTACATACTTAATCTGTGCATCTTTTAAAAATAATTTTTTGTAAGTCTGAGTGTTCATTCAACCAACTTCTAGAGTTTCACTATAGGACGGTGAACCGATTGTTAAGATAAGAAAAATCTATAGGTAGGTAAATAAATGTACCAGCTCATTCTTAGAATCAAAATGTTAACTAAAAAAAATGAAGCAACATAAAGAAATGTCAAATTCAATCTAATTCCCTAGAAAGCATAGGATTCTGATCATATCATTCAATCCCTGCCTTCTTCACCTAAAGTGATATAATCAGATAAAATCCTTGGAGTAAAGTTTAAAGCTACAGGTGGCATTTTTTCCACATGTTAAATCTATTCTTTAGAAAAGTTTGAATTATAGCTTTAGACATATGCAAGCAGTTATAGAAACAAGTCAAAACAGTGCAATGCTACTGTTGAAATTAATGACACTGAGTCACTAAATTCAAGAACTATTTATGTTTCACATATTTTTGTTATGCTTCATTGTGTTTGTAGCTATATCAGTAAGATGACAAATTGAATACAAATAAGGGTATAATAAATAGGTAATACCTTTGCCGGGTTATTTTATTTGATTATTTACACTCCAACAGTGCAAAAGACTATCGTAATGCCAAGCATTTAAAGCTTTTTCCTAAAAAAATGTACATATACTAGAAACCAAAGTTCCATTTTGATCAAAATAATAAACAGAAAATTGAGCACACTGATATTTATGTCATGCAGCTTTTCAATATTTAAAGGAGACCTATAGGACAGATGGGGAGAAACTTTTTAACAGGGCCTGTTGCAATAAGACAAGTGGTAATGGTTTTAAACTAAAAGAGAGACAATTCAGATTAGACATTTTTCGCAATGAGAATGATGAAACACTGGAACATATAGCCCAGCCCAAAAAGGAGGTTTAAACCCCATCATTGGAAACATTCAAGTTCAGGCTGCACAGGGCTTTGAGCAACCTGACTGAGTTGAAGATGCCCTGCTCATTGCAGGGGGCTTGGACTACTTGACCTTTAAAGGCCCCTTCCAACCTTGACTATTCTACGATTCTATGATAGTTGCTTTCCTAATTTACTTTTCAGTTCAATATTTTTGTGTTGCTAAGAATAAACTGCCTCATCTCTGTGGAGTGATTTATTAATAATTTTATTTATAAATCAGAAGATGTAACGGAATCAGTGTTATATTCCCACTAGCTGTGGGAATATAGTGCACTTAGGGATTTTCACAAGAACTGTTCATATGGGTGTAAAAATAACTGAGAAAGGAGAAGAAACAGCCTGAAGCTCTCTCCCTTGCAAACAAGTGAGCCTGATAAAATTGAAGCTGCATTTTTCAACTTCCTTTTGGTCCTTGCTTATATAAAATGATCACTGTTTGGATGGTGATCCAAATTCTCTATCTTTCCCCTTCTCCATCTCATTTCCTCTCTCCATTTTTGCAACATCCTACATTTCTGAGGTTTATTGTTTAGCTGGCTCCAAACAAGAGTTCACAAGCAATCCTTAACAAAAAAATCACTTGCTTAGAAAGTGAATAACTGGCAGTGACAACAATTCAGCTTACTTCTCTGCCCTTCCCTAACAACAATGCAAAAGTTAAAGAAAGGACAAGATCTACAATTGGTAGCATATACAGACTCTTTATTATCTGTTCATAGAAATCTAATGCTTTGGCAGGCTTCCAAATATGCATATATAATACAGGGAACCACTTTTCTTGTAAAAAAGCAGAAGTGTTTGCTGGCACAAGTTTCAGACTCAGCCTATCCCCACAATCACGGATAAAGTGGTCTTTGTTAATCTGGCAGAGCTGAAAGGAAGAATTGAAACTTGCTCTCTCCTCCCCCTTGGCTTTGCTTACATCAGAACTTCCTAATTAGACTTTGTTTTCATTCTTGAGACATTCTTTTCTGAACTATGAAATTTTTTACTTAAGTTATATTAATTTGTCTAATTTCGTGTTTGAAAAAAATTAACGCTTCATTCCAATTTCTCAGATTTGATTGGACTGATGATTTCATGAACAATAATCAGAAGTTATTGCTTATCAGAAGGCAGTTCAGTTGTGAACTTCAATTATGGTCTCAGGCCCTGGGAAATAAGTTTTCACAAATCACATGCAAATCCTTTGCAAGTGGTACTTGTTAGCTTCTTTCAGCTGAGAGGGTGAATGAACATAGAGACGATCAAGCTGAGGCAACACAGTACTGTGTGGAGTTCACGCCTTTATAAATACCTGACAGCCCTAAAACAATATTCCAGCCCGCCATGTAGTTTTCCTGACATAAAGCTAAACAAAGCACAATGCCTGTAGAAATGTGAATCATATGGATTTTTACTGATTTTTTAAATAGGTTATATGTTGCTTTTTTTTTGCATCAGTTACTCTTCATTCTAATTACTCCCTAATCTAATACAAATAACGGTGACTATCCCTGGAGTCCTCCAAATAATATGATAATTGCCTGTGATACAAGTACCTCAGGCAAAGAGTGGTTCCAGTTTACCAAAGGTGACAAATGTGGAGGTCAGCTGCATAAACACATGCTCAGCTCTTTAACTGCATATAACTTTAATCGATGCTTGCTGTTAAAGCAAAACTGGCATCAGAACTAACTTGTACATTAGTTCCACTTACTGTTACCTTGGTCATGGTGAAGAGTAGGCTACAGACACCACCCTGCTGCAAACAGCAGTCTCTACCTGGACTAGTAAATCAGTCCTTCATAGTGTTGCTGCTCTCCATTTTGGACTAAAATTATTACACAGCCTCATACAGGGCTAACAAAGGGAAGGCATTGACATATGTGTTACACCACTGAAATATAACCAACCCAGATAATGAGGAAGCCTCAGCACAGAAAGCTGGTTTATGAGGACGGGGGTTGCCTGGTAACAGGCGTCTGTCAGGTGCCCGCTATCGTTTGATGAAAGCTGATTGGGGAGTTGTGCTGAAGGAGATTGGATCATTATAAAAGAACAGTAATTTGCCCTTATGCCTGAAGTTGAGGGATCTGATACAGCAAGAGTCTACCGAGATAAGAGGCAACTGTGTTTTATTTCTCAGTGTAGAGGGAGAAAATGATCCTTTTACTATGCCTTGTAGGGAAATGACTGAGCTAGAGTACTCTGGAGATCTGTGCTGAGACTCCAGGTGCTGTCCAGGTGCCTCCTGGGCTGCTCTAGGCACTGCATTGTGACACATTCACTTTTCTGCTGCTTGATGGCCTCTTCGTACTTTTTCTCAGTCAAAAGCAATTCTGACTTCAGAAGCTCTGCACCATATGTAATATGCTCATCTTAATGATAAAGTATTCTTCAAAAGGCTCTGATCTTCACAGTAATCCTAAGGAGAGAGGGTTTAAAAGCATGAAAGATGCTAGGCTGAGCTTTATATACCTAAAACTGTAGGTTCATGTACCCAGAGATCTGACTGAGTATTTTGGAGTAAAAGGCAATGTTCTTCACATGGGAAATTCCCAGGTGACCAGTGACTAGGTCCCCCAGCACCTATTTAATAGGTAGCAAGAAGGAACTGCTCAGTCAGTTGCTAACATGAGCTGCCACATTCTAGGCTAGGGGGATGCCTTCTAAACGGAACTGTTTTGTCATCTTGCAAAAGCCTCTGCAGTGTGATTTACATTCTGTTACACTACAGTTCAGGGGAGCTATAAATAAAGCAAAAGACAAGACGCAAATAGTGGATGCAGCTGAAGTGAAATTTAGGCAGAATGTTTAGGAAAATCATTAAAAAAAAAAAGAAGAAAGAAAAAAGACAAGAGGGGGGAAAAACATACCTTTCTTAGGAACCTGAAATCCTTTGGCATCTGACATTAGCAGCCCTAACCTTTTACAAGAGGTTAAGACTATATTGCTGTCTGGAAGTATTGCAATTTAGAAGGTCTATGTATTCCCTAAAACTGGTCAGGATCATGCAAGTATGTATTCTTGTGTCTGGTTAAAGAGCTGACTTAGCCAACTACATAAAGATCACAGTTGCTCTATCCTCTTCCTTGGCTGTATTTCAAGAGAAAAATAAAACTGATATAGTAACTAAGCTCAGGACAGGTTTTGACAAAAGCAAGTATATGCAGCCCTGCCTCAGAAAGCCCAGCTGTGAAACAACGCTGCGTCTCCGTGACTCACTTTGGCTGTTCCCAACACACACCGGCTTGTCTTCCTAATCCTCCTTCTCTGCTCCTGGCCATGCTGCCAAACTTCCTTCCTCACTCTGGCCCTGGTTTTCACTTAAGTCCATCATTACCTACTTCAGCTCACTGAATTCAAGGAAATCTGTCCTTCTCTTCTTGGAGGTTTAGTTTTCTTCCAGAACAGTGAACAAAATCAGCTCTCAGAGGAGCCTGGAGAGCTACAGAGCAGATGGAAAGTGCATGTCAGAAGTGGAGAAAAAAAAACCAGGAAAAAAGACAAATTCCCCATTTGCTAGAAGTGAGCTGTTTTTTCTGCCTTACCTCATGTCAGGTAACTTTATTCAGAATATTTGGGCTAACAAGTCCACTCCTTAAGCAGAGTTTATGCAATTTCTGCTCTAAGTTCTCCTTAGGCAGTACTCTGATTTCCATTCAAAAGACAGATGCCTAACTTCTTGGCTCACCATTTCTTGCTTACCAACAAAATACTTTACTTCAGCTTAAAATGAATGCCAAGAAAACCCCAATAAAATTTCAAGAGAGATTCACTCATGGAATTCTGCAGTGTTGTTCAAATTTTGAGCAAATGAATTTTACTTATAGAGATGTCAAAGAAATCACATTAGACTTGGAACTTGAGTTGTTGCACTGAATGGTGATATATTTCATGTAAGATAGAAAGCAACTTGATGACAGGGTTACCAAAAGCCCTTGATGCAGAGGCACTTAGATGAGACAGTCAAGGCTATGCCAACACCCTTTGCAGGAAGAACCACTCACCCCCACACAACACTTTGTGTGAATGTCATGACAGAAAATTAATTTCAAAGTTTTTATCCAGCCAATAACTCTTGTGGCAGCTTGTTTTTTTCAGGGAATGTGACTTTAGGAAAGACTTCTATAGTAAAAAGGAAGAATAAAAGTTGCACTTTTTTCCCCCTGAAAGTATATTTATCCAATCCTATGATGCTTCTCAAAGCATTTCCAAGACCCAGTGGGTCATTCTACCTAATTTGAAGTGTATATCTTACTTAAATTTGAGAAAAGTATTGATTTGTCTGCTTTCTGTGAGCCCAGGGAAAGCTTAAATTTTATTTGAAATATTCTTTTCATAATATTGTCTCTAAAAATCTTTCATTTCAGTGACTGGAATGTGTCTTGTGGGTACTTAGTAAAGTATGGAGCAGAAATCCTCCTAAATTGCTATTTTATTAACACAATAGCTTTACTTATGCTGGAGTTGGTTTTCAAAGTTATTGAGGTATTTGAAAATTAAGATCAACCACAGTAGGACTGAAAAATGTCCTTGAACATTCCAAATTTCTACATCACTGCCAACAAATGTCTGAGAAATATGCTTATCTGCATCCTTAAGAATCTGATGAAGGGCCAGAGTTGGATTCGATCTGATGGATCCCCTCCCAACTCAGCACATTCTGTGATTCTGTGACTTTTATATTTTTGTAAACTAGCCCTCTGTTTTAGGCATGAAGCATATTCTAAGTGTATTTTGTTTCCTGAGTTTCTCAGGTAGAGAGGCAGTGTTGTGCACAGTGTATGTGCCACAGTACATTCTACGGGTCTACTTGTAAGTGGCACAAACAACATAAACAAAAGAGCTCATGTTGGCCATAGTTCTTAGGGGGTTTCTGTTCTCTTTTTGCCAAATTTCTGTATGGTTTGTAGTAAAAATCAATGAAAATAATATCATAGTGGTTTTTTTCCTTGAATATTCCACAACAAAAATGGAATTTAAACAATCTGCTGATAACATTTATATGGATGAACCATTCCTTTGGGGATGGAATAAAAATTGTGCTCAAAACTACAAATTTAGGGTCACCTGTTTCTATAAATCTTCTGATATTAAATGGATACAGATGATGAACTGTTCACTATGACTGAAGCTGTTTAACCATTTGTTGCTTTTTGAAGACAAACGGTTTTCTTTGCAAGTTTTCTTTTGAAGAATGTTTTGTAGCTGGGTCTAACTTTCCATACTCCACAGACACCTCTACCATATCCCAGTAATACCAACCTAAAAGATTTTAAGATGGTGCAACCTTTGAAGCTTCTTAAAGTGCTGTGTCCTGCAACCATTCTTCAAGACAAGCTGAGAAAAAGAGACATACTGCTTTTTTGTCCTGAGAGGTCCATCGTATAGCGAAAAACTCTTAGTCAAATTCTGAATTGCAGAAGAAACCTACAGGTTTAGGCAGGTTGTTAATCAAGTACCTCTCTTGTTTATAACACTGAGATTTGCTCCTTGGCTTTGTTCTCAATAGCGGTGCATCCAGAAGAGGAACAAAACAACTATTGTCAAGAGAAGTTTGTGTATATGTTTTATGTGCTTATCTGTTTGTGTAAAATACATCAATTTGTTTGAAACTGAAGCTGAGAGGGCTAAAGCAGTAAACAGAATGAAGAGACTGCTGTATGCCTAATTAGTGAGCTCATATCTGGCTTAGAGAAATGCCACAAAAATTACTTCCGATGAAAACGTTGAGGATTGCCATCTAAAAGATTACTCAATCATGCTCTATAAAAGGATAAAGTAGAGGTTTCTGTGGTCTTTGAAGGTCATGAGAGACAAATTTTGTCTAGAAATGCAGTGAATACCTGGAACAGAGGTTGTAGTATCACTGTGTGATGAAGTGGGTTTGTATCATGAGGGATTATTAAATTATGATGACATGTTATTTGTTTTGTTGGGGTTTCTGTTTGTTTGTTTATTTCTTTTTTCCCACCAAAGCATATTCTAAACAGCTAATTATTAAATGAAGCTAATAATTCTCCATGGAGGAGCAACAGATAAATACTATTCCCTTTACTCTGCAAAAGTTATGCAAAATGAACCTGTTGTTCCCTTCTGAATTCAGGTCAATATCAGACAACTAACAGGATGTGGTGCATATATTATTAAGAGAAAGAATATTGTATGCTGTTATACTTGTATTAATTGAGAAATGAATTCTGTAATGATTTGCCAACATTCTTTTGAAAAGAAATTCATTTGGTGACTTCAAATTCATTGATTTATTTTTTTTTTCATTCAGCGAAAAAAGAAATCCAATTTCTTTAGTATTTTTGAACCTTTACATGTTAGAATGGCTATAAGTATGCTAATTTTAACCCATAATGATGGGATTTTGATCTCCCTATTCATAAATCTGAAACAAGTAATTTTTCTACATTTCACACAGTGTAGTGTATTGTCAATATATTGAAATGTATTACAGGTAAAATTAAACAATGTACATAAAAAGCTAAAATGTCATTGATTTATTTGAAAAAAAAATGGATCAAACTCATTACAAAGAGGACAAATCCCGTCAAGAAACTGCCTACCTCTATCTCATTTCATCTCATCTGTCTTAATGTGGTATCAGAAAAGCTACATAACTTTCCTTAGGATCTTTGGATTTGCAAGAATTTTCTGGGGAGCACAGGACTGTCTACAGCTGAGGCTCTGGTCCACCTACATAAGTCCAGAGAATTCCATGTACACTTTCTGTTAAAAGAGCATACATCCAAAGGCAGCTGCCACTTAGGGTCTTAGTAAAATGCAGATTTGAGTTTTCTCTCCTAAGGCACATGCTCATGTATTGGCCATGCCATCACTTTTGATATTGAAAAAATTCCTTTATCATCTAGAAGATGAAAACAAAAGCAGATGCATGAAAACAAGTTCTTGCCAGAGTATAGACAGAGGAGAGCTGAAATAATTCAGAGCCATTACAGCATTTTCCTCTGCCCCTTTAGCAATACTGCACAATAAAGCTGTGTGCTGTAAAGCCACTCCTGTTTCCTACTGAGACAGGTAGCTGCATTTCAGTGATGCATGAAGTAATTCATCTATGTAGCTTACAAAGCACTTAGAGTTCCTGTGGGATAAAAAGCAGTTAAAAATGTAAGGTATTAGTATTTCTTATGTGTTTAAGTTGTCAAATCTTCTTACTTTCTTATCACTCAAATCAGCTTTAAAATTCACTTCTGCTGTGAAACGTACAAATGCGAATTCCCTTCAATTAAAAATCTATTGCCTGCACATCATTTTTAAGGGACACAGTTGCTTGGATGGAGTACCCCCTTGAATCTTAATGCAATACACTGTAAGGGCCAACTTTCCCTGACATTTCTATCCATGTGCAGGATGAAGCAGTTCTTTTGGTTGTCTACAACCTAAAAATCCTTTTGCCGGGGTCAAAAATATATTTGGATTTATTTGCTTTCCTTCTTCAGGTTTTGCTACTGGAATGATAAGGACCATATACAAGGGTTTGCTATGCACATAGTTTCGTTCCCCTGTTTCTCTTCCCTCTCCTCCCAGTCTGAAAGGTTTCACTAAGTATAGGAGGACACAAAGGCTAGTTTCTAATCCTTCACCTGTCGGAGGAGACCAGACTGATCAGGAATTCATCAAGTGGCAGAAATATTACAAGCGCTGAGTGGATGAGGACGCAGAGGTCCAGGAACCCAGGATACCTACGCAGCAACTGAATCGGGACCATGGGGGCTTCCGGATGGACACTTCCCCAGTTTAAATGTTATACCCTTAATATGGCTACCCTGGTTATTTTTCCCTTAGTCGTTCCTTATCCAAGTTTCTTCTTCCCACAAACCCCTAGAATTTTCCCGCCAACCTCATTCTCCTATTGGTCCTTTTGCCGCTCCTCCCCTCCCTCCTTCCCTTCGTTTGCATGTACCCAATGAAATGCGTTACTCCTCCCCATCTCCGCCCCTCTTCCCCGCCCAAATTCTGGAAATTCCCGTGCTCCCCTTATAAGCCGGGGCGCGCCATTAAAACTTGCTTTTCCTTGTGGACTCCTGGCTGGTGCGGACTTATTCCGTTCGGGGTGGTCACCGGGCCGGGGGCGGGAAGAGCCTACCTAAGCTTCTAAGGGGCCTGATCCTAGGGAGCTCCACTTGCCGCTTTCCTAGCCTTGCTCCTGGAAGCAGAAACCCCCCCACTGTACCAGTGGAAAATAACAATCCGCTGATATTCACCCAAATGCCATTTCAGTAATTCTTACATTGCTGAAGAAAGCTTATACAAGAATTTCTAGTTAAGTGCTTTAGTGTGATGGGACTGTGACTGACATTTACATCAGCCCTTTCTGTGATTTAAAAGGGGGCAGAAGTGCCTGGGCTGGGAGGATATTAGCATATGTGCCTCATTGCAGCTCCAGAGAGGAAGCAGGAATGGAGCTGGATATGGGTAGAGGTTGGAGCACCACAACAAAAATTATTTACTAGACATTATTGTATAATTTTGTGAAATATTGTTTCTCTATAAATTATTCTGTAAAGTTGTACTGGAAGAAGCTTTTTATTACACAGAAAAAAATTCAAAACAGACAACAGTAATTCTTTAATTTAGAAATTTGTAACATTCAAAACACTATGCTTCAAAAACCAAGTATAATGGCCCAATAGCTTTTTTGTCTGGTAAAACTGCAAGTCACTGTGCCTTGGAAAGAAGCTGTAATAGCGTGGTCTGAAGAGATATTTCTCAGATATATCCAATAATTTGCATGTTAAGCATTCTAAGAACGTGAAACCATTTGGTCAATAATCTATATCCTTTATTTCTCTTTTAATTAATACTGAAGCTTCAGTTGAAAAAAAAAAATTCCTAATGATGTACTCTGAGTCTTCCTAAAGGAGGACCATCGTGTGCATTACTCCAGCATAAAAAAAGTGAGTTAACAACAGAGGTTTAGCTTTAACTCTAAATTTCCTGGGGTTTTCAGGCTCAAACAAGACCCTTAATGTTACTTTAATGTAGTTTTTTGTGGTATAATTCTTCTTAATTCTGTCCATTGCAATCCTTTGATACTTTATGAATTACTTATCTCACATTAATAAGGCTTAACATGGAGTATTAACCTCCTATACATTCCTAATTAGTTTTTAATGAATTTTAGTTTCCTTGTTAGAAAAAGAGCTAGCTAGCTAACTACCACAAATTTAATCTCCATTACTGGAGCATAAGACAACCACCCCTGGGGATGCATGTCCTTGAGATTTTCACGTTAAACAAGCAGCTTTGTAATAGAGTCAAAGAAACTTAATATGTGTGTCTTGGCTTACTGCTCAGCTTTGATGGAGTAATGAGTCCTGAACTATTTATAACTAGTGACCCAATACACTACACAAACTTTCAGAGACTTCTATAATATGTTAAGATACTACAAACAAATTTAAAAGGCCAAATTGCTAGTCACCTGAATGCCTGATACACCAGAGTAGGAAAGGAAAAGATGATGAATTAGTGTATTTTCTAATACATGATTTAGTCCAAAAATAGCAACAGTCATGATACTATATGCAATGGAAAATATAATGTCCTTTTTTTGACATGATAATCACACTTTTTCCCTTGAACAGTTTTTTTAATGTGGACTAATTTTATGAAATGTATGTATTAGCTATAATTATTTTTGTCTATAGTACAAAGGAATATGTTGTAAGTAATTATTTTGCAAGGAAAACAATGGAGTACAGGTAACAAATTTTTTTTTTCCTGTTTGGGCAGTGCTTTAAATAAATATAAATGTGGATAAAATTTATGAACCAGTACACTGGGATAATTACAACAAAAAGAACAGCATCTTGTTATGAACTGCAGCAGTAGCTCAAGAATGAATTACTGAACAGTTTTCACTGGCAGTATCCAGGATGTTGCTGAAGCAGCACTCAGTGCTGGCATCAAGTCAAAGAAACACAAACCCTCTAAGCCCTTTGGCTCTGTTGGGACAGTGCTACAAGGGGGATGTTCTTTATCCTGATTCTTCAATTTCAGGATTTGATTTCCTTGTTAGTTTACTAAAGCCTTACAATTTTGTATTCAGAATATACTGTAGGAGCTGTGTGTCAATCCCTTACCCATCTCCTGGGGCATGGGGAGAACATGTGGCTCTGTGGGGTTGGTGTAGGAGGTCTGCAGTGGAGAGCCTCTCTGACATTGTTCTACAACGTACACAGACCTTCTTGGTATTGGATGTGTGATATTTTAGAATGGAAAGCCATCTGAAGAGCAATAGTTGAGTGAACATCTATATTAAAGTAGGCTGTAATTACATATGTTGGATAAGTAGACATTTTCCTTCACCAACACAAATTGTATTTGATTAATTTCTTTTTTGTCAGCAAACAGGAGCAAAAGAAGAAATGATAGCGTCTCGGACAGTGAATATGCATACATGTACAAATGCACATTACTAAAACATTTTAAATGCAGAAATCTAGTATGAAATGCAGAAATGCAATATGAAATGTAACTCAAATGCATTTAAACATATTTTTTTCTGAATTCCTTTCTATTGTGTTTTTTTTCATATTTTCAATCGGTGAAAGTCTACAAATATGTAATGCTCATCATTCACGACGGCGAATAGTCACTATCAGGCAAAACCAGATACCTGAACATTTTAACAGCTCAATTTCCAGACCAAAAGCATAAATTCTTGAAACGCTGCATATGCCGTAGATCTTACTGGGACAGAGGCCTGGTACTGTGTCTCTGCACCACTGAATTTCACTTATTAATCTTTTACTTACAAATAACAGTAATAAATACATAGTTATCATGCATTCATTCATTAGACTGCACATTGCATGTTTCATGTTGAGACCCATCACCCTGTAACAGCTGATGGGAAACAGAACAGCTGAAAATGAAAGGCTATCTAAATCTATGAAATGCTAGAGGCAACTTAATCACTGAGCCTGACACACAAAGTACAGACACCATATCCAGATGTGGTTTAGCTGAGTTCATAACCTTATTAACTTAATTCTAGGGACTAGCAAGCAATAACTTGTACAGTGCAAATCATCAATTCTCTTCATTAGAGATTGTCATCAGCCCATGACCCATCCATGACTGGTCTCAGATAGGATAAGCCTGTCTTGCACTCATTTTGTGTGACAGTTTAGGGGAAAGCAAGTATCCTCTTCATTACACAAAAAAAAGCAGCAGCTATTGGAAAGTTCTCCTTTTCCCTAAGACCAGCATCAGGCAATCAGGGTGTAAGAAGCAAGCCAGTGTGCCAGACAGCTGCTATTAGATAGAAATACCCATTCACTTACCTGCCTTCATCAACTCTGCAGTTTTCCAGATAGTTAAACCAGCCATATCTATCTATTTCCCAGTTTGAGAGAAATACCACTTTTCCCTCACACAGTTCTGAAAACTAATGTAGCATATCAGAAGGGCTCACATGCACCTCCTTCTGTTATGCAGAAGATAGTTACTGTCCTCTCCTCCTGTCTCTCGCTGACTATATTCCTCTTCACTTGAAGAAACCCTTGCTGACATAAAAAAATATTTTCACTCTAGTCATTAATACTTCTTCCTGTACTTTTTTTTTAAATACTCACTTTCCTGCCTCGTGCCTTCTGTTAACAACAGAAGATACAGACCTGCCTAGGATAAAGGTGGAAGCCAACAAATTTCTTCAAACTCTCCTTTGTTAAGCCTTCCCTGTTATTTCAGATCTGTCATCGTAGGGACAGATATTTCCAATCACAGTAGCAGTATATGAAGCAAAATATGAACCTCTTAAAAGATCCTATTTATTTTCTGTAACAGGAACATATAAACACCAGGGCTAGCTTTAAATGCATAAAAATACAACTGACTGAGCAGCATACAGATATTGTTTTGACAGAAAGAACAGGAATTTCAAAAATGTTTCTTCTGTAGCTACAGAGGTAGATAGCTATCCCTCATTCCTGTTGCTGAGTATTTTCCTTTTGGAACTGACCACTAGCTTGACTGGCGGATGAACATCTTGGGTTTCAGTCATAAATGTTGTATATACATACTAACTTTCCCTCCACAAGCACACCATTCCACTGAGAGAAACCGAGTTGATCCATGGCTCAGTTATGTAACACCATTATGTTTACTTATGAGTCTTCAATGTATAGGCTTTATTATATTTCAAATAAGTCTTAGCAAAAATATTGACTCTCAAACACACTATTTCTGTAAAGCACACAGAAACTTCTACAAAGGACTATGTGAGCTTCTTGCAATGATTACATTACACTGTATTCTGATACTTTTGTGATACTTCTGTGATACTTCTTTGATACTTCTTTCCTTGGTTATCACAGCCGAATTGGCCAAATGCACAGTCTTTCAAGCTGTATCACCTGTTCATTTTAAAAGATTAACCCAGCACTACAGCTATTCACAAATGCGGGTCCAACAGCAGCCATAAGAATGCAAAAATAAAAAATGCAGTTTTTACAAAAAGGTAGCACATATCTTAAGTGTTCAAATTGTCACTGCGGCTTTTTGCAAGTCTTTCAGCAAACATTGATATTTTTAGATATTACAAGCTTTCAAATATATGACAAAATCTTTTGCATTTAGACCACTCAAACTGTCTTCTATTGAATATATTTATGACTGACAAACATGAGAAATTGTCTAATAACTGATTAGACAATTAAGAAATGATAAGAAGCAGAAGAAACATAAGTTGACATTGCCACATGAATAGTGATTCCTTTTAAATATAGGATAATTTCCTATGAGACAGGAAAGCTGAGGGTATTGCTATAGTCACTAGATGTGGACAGTTCATCAGAGCTCATTTGCAAGGACAGACCACATTAAAAGTTGTATTGGAGTTTATTCATTTCACTTCAATCTCAGCCTTGCTTTGAGCAGGGGTGTGTGTGTGTGTAATGCATGACCTTCACAGCTGCTTTTTGACCAAAATAATTCTATTTCGGAAAGAGTACAAATAGGAAGATGAAAGGAATGAGAAGGAAACCAGAAGTAACAAGGAGGTGGTTTGGGGTAACAAGCTTTTCCATCAGAATGAATTGGTAGTTGGCAGGTGAGAAGCAAGTTCAAGGGGAAAGAATAAAGAGAAAATAGCTTGACATCAATTATTTCCAAGGTGTGTATAGCAGTTTCTTCAGTGTCTCCTTCTCTTAGTGAAGTCTCAGCTTCAACCTTGCTTCTCACTCTACATTTCTTTCTCTCTTGAGTTGTTGGTGTCTCCAGGAATTTTTCTCTCATTGAGACAATTACTGTTGTTTGCAGATTCTTCTCTCAGCAGTCTAAGGATGATAGGAGATATTGAATGGCTTGAATGTTATTCAGATGAGTTCTTGACATGCCACTGAGTCCTCAGAAGAGTATTTAGGTGAAGGTTAGTGATTCAGTGCTAAAATTAGCAACATGAATTCTGTATTTCAGACTGTCTGAAGATGTGATTTTACCTTTTGATAATTTTGTGGGGTTTTATTTCCTCTGTATCATGTGATCCCTTAACTCTCCCCCCTTGGTATTTTTCTTATTTTGATCCATGCAATTCTTTTCTGGGTTTAGCTCCATATTTGTACTATAGCCAGATTTGTGTTCTCTGGTGAGGCTGAGTTACTCACAGGTGCCATGCCTCTTTTTGCTCTGCTCTGTCACAATCACATACACATCAGTTGTGAACCACAGACAAGAAAGGTGGCTGATTTATAAGGAAGATCATGGCATACCCAAGATCCACAAATGCTGACATTGATCCGAGGTGTGGAATAGGCAGGTGCACACTTCCAATATGCTTAATGTACTTCCCTGTTTGCAATCTTCACAGAACCATCACAACACTAATATTTAAAAGATCAGAGAGGACTTCACATTGCTGAATATTCCAGTGATCTGTTTCCAAAACTGACGAACACAATAGGATGGCTGGAAAGGCATCTGTGCACAATCCCAATGTTTTTTGCCAGTTTTGTCAGTATGTCCTTAAGCTTTCACATCTAAAATGTTGAAGGAAGATCTCAATTCATCTTTATTTATGCTTTATTTTCAAATAGTTTTGGAAAACATGGACTGAAATCAGTTTCTAAAGAAATCTGGATGTAGAACTGTGGGGTGGGATTTTCTGGGATCTGGTTTTTCATACAGATGAAAAATAAGTGCAAAAGCTGAATATGTTCGTAAAGAAAAGAAGTATGTAGATCTGTTAATATAGCTGAATAGTTCAGTGATTGAAAGCTTATGAGACACTTTGATATTCAAAAATCCCCTTAAAATAAAAGAGTTTCAGCTCATTTTACAACTAAAGTGTATGCCAACAACATTATTAACAAGGAGATGGAGGAAGGAAGAGAGGTACCAGTACAGAAAACACTGAAAATGCATTAATAAAATTGCATTAGAAAACTCAACCAACCAAATAAAAAACAACAAAAAAACCCCTCACAAACCCACACACAGAAAAAAAAACAAACACCTTGTCTGAAAGAATCAGAGAAAGGCCTTTCCATTTTATTTAGCATACACAATGTGGCAAAAAATTTAGACAATAGTCTGCATTTTTAATACAGATGACTGAGAACGACCTTCCTATATTGCTATAAAGATTTCTTAAATGTAGAGGCAGTTTTCCTCCTTCCCACACTGACCAAATAAATAAAACAAATTTCAGTAGTGTACTCACTACCCATGGAAACATCTTTATACTAGAAAACTACCACACAATGTATCATTGTTGGTGAAGCTTACAAACAATTATTTGGTTATAGGGATATTTAACATTCTAATTTACATGGAATCTTGTTATATAAGAAAAAGTTCTGACTATTTGTAGAGTAGGGCAATTTATGGACACTGGAATAAACTGTTTGGTCCAATAGTAAATGGCCACTGGAATCTGATCCATATGTAAATCACAGGACCAGTCTGCATGTTGCATACAGCTTTTTACTCAGCAAACAAGAATGGAAATGGACCTGTAAAACACAAATATTTTTGTTTTACCTATTAATAGTAACACAAAAACATGGCACATCGAATTTTTATTTATTATCTCCTCTATATTTTAAATAATTCTCATATGATCTCTTGAATATGTATTTCTTGTCTTATTTAAAGTTACTACCTGTAGTATTCTCAGGAAGACCAAGTCTGAGTCAGAGAAAAGGAATGCTCTTCATGATTCATTGCTTTAATTTATTTTTTTTTCAGCCAGTGGGCTCCACTTACTGAGATACATTCACGTTAGCCAAAAAAGTTTCTTCCCTTTAAAATAATGTTTGTATAAATTCTTTATAAACCATTGCCATTACACCATAACGTGTACTGATTTTTCTCTTGTTCAGCTGTATGACAAAGTATATTTTAAGAATAACAGATATTCAAAGTTTGAGATCTAATCCATCCCCATATTTATGGGATTTTCAGATTTTTAGTGAAAAGCTAGTTCCACATCAAGTTGACCTATTGAGTCAAACTGTCAGTATGATTCCTCAAAGGAGAGAAAGAGTAGCTCAAAGCAAGTGATTTCTATTCCATAAGCTCTCATTAAATCAGCTGTTTCTACCAAAGGTGTCAGGCAGTATTGTAGTGCAGATCACTGCAGCTATTAAAACGTTCCTTAATTGCTGAATTGCAGGGTAATTTAAAGGTAAACCAATATGGGCTGAATGGAATTGTCACATAGACACTCCCTTTAAAATTATTGCTTGAACAAATGCTCAGTCAGGCAAGAACTGTTTTTCTCAGCATTTTAAATTTCCAAGAAACCGAATTATTTAGTAATTTCATATGCAACTATAATGATTTTGGAATCCAAAAATTTGCCTATCTTAAAATAGTAATTTTGACCTTATGGACCAAGTCTTGCATTCTTCTTTTGAAACATTCCCTGAAAAAACTAGGTAGTATCTAATGTAGCTTGCAATTCAGCTATATCTTACATTACTTGACTTGGAGGTATAAAAGGAGGTATTCTGTTTGCCTGATTCAATGGTCTAAATCTAGGCAGTCAGAGGACAAACCCAGAAAACTTATGATTGTGGATTTAAGATACAAGTGCTTTTCGTGAATCTCCATAGATAAGCCCTGCCCACTGAAGTGAGGGGCAACCTTACTCAAACATACAAATAGGCAACAGCAGGTTTTCCAGTGTTTTGAAGTCTGATCTGTCTGATCCTAGCCCGATCTATGGATCTAGATGCCCTGGGGTCAGTTCTACAATTGTGGATTAAAGAGACATCTTCAGTTTTTCTTAAGTATCTAAACACAAAACTATGGGATACCCATGAACATTAGAGCTCATTCTCTTCTTTCTTGATGAAACTAAAGCAATGTGCAATCAAAAATACAAGAATCACAGGTCCAGACACAGTATGCTACAAGCTGGAAATGGGGCAGATAGGCTGATATCCTGGATTTTGAAGTTGTCAGCATAATTTAGGTAGATCACAAGCCAGCTAGTATCAATACCACGTGAAGGACAGGACTGTAATTCAAGATTATACATTCACATTAATATCACAGATATTTTTGTTAGAAAATACAAAAAAAAGTCTGTTGTTTTTTTTTTTTTTACAGATGATGGGAAAAACTTTACATGCTGCCCAAAGGGAACCTGATGGAAGAATTGAGATAAGAATAATAAAAAGGATTAGAGAGTAATACCATATCATTAGTTGATTAGAAAGTCGAAAGATCAGAGGAAGGGGTTTAGATTTCTGGTCATGGAAAAGGAGATTAGTACAGGGAGTAATTGTTGACCTTCATTCATAAGTAATGTCCCTTTTTGGAGGAAGAAGCTCCAAACATGCATCAGCACTTGTAACCATAAAAAAGAATATTAATCCCATTATTTTCTGTACCTGATGGTCAGCATGTAACAATAAAGCATGAAAAACTGAGTGATACTGTCTACTGAGGCTCTAATTGAATACCCATGTTAGTGAACACCTGATTTCGTGATCAATATTGCAAGTTGGATAAACTTTAGAAAAAATATTTGTAAGTGTAATACAGAATTTAACCTATCATTGAAAGTAAGATTTAATTTTCAGTATTTATAATAGAGGAATTTAAAGTTTTGGGGGTTGGGTTTTTTAAAAAGAGAAAAATCTAAATCTAATGATAAAATAAAGCAATAATACTAAGGGAAACTACGCAAACAGGTGATTTTGGTTTTGAACCAATTAAAAACACAGTATACAGTCAACCCTCAATTAGGAATCCAGTTAATTATGTATGTTAAGAGTGGGCTTTTTCCATGTGATTTAAAGAAGGAGCTTACCTAGCTGACATGATGTAGCTTACACTGACATAAATCCATATTCATTACTTCCTTTATTCAGGCTAAGACCTGACAACAAATGTAAATCTTAAGCCTAACTGTCTTAGTTCAGTAGGAGAAAGAAGATATGTGCTTTGAACTTGATAGTTCTTGGGTTTAATGCTGTCAGTAGTAATGATTTCTTTTTACTTTGACTGGAAAGAGGCTAATTATAATGAAAGAAGGTGCCACAAGACAGCAGAGGAGTGGACACTGCTATGTAAAGCACTGGGGCTATTTCAGACTCCTAGAAAGCAGCTGCAATAACAACCTAGACATAAATGGTACAAACTAAAAAAACACATTTCCAAGATTATCCATAATGTCATACTGATGGCACCAAACCTGGTACCATTTTGGTTCAACCCAAAGAATGGTCTGTCTTGGTTGAACAAGCATTCTCATTGTGTAGTGTTGATGCATTCACTATGTTTCGCAGAGTAAGAGATTTATCTATATGAACATGCACAGTGCCATATCAGGCAGCCTTGGGGGCAGAGAATGTCTCCTGCCAAACTTGATGGTATAGATACAGCCTTAGAAAGGAACTTTCCTCACAGTTCATAAAAAGAGCTCCAACAAGAGTTATAAAGGAGAACAAGTAGGCAGCATGATGCATGGTTACGATGGTGTCCTCTGCATCTACTGACCTTCGTAACTTTGGTCTTCAGCTACATCAAAGCCAGATATACTATCTATTGCTTCAGTAGTTATCTTTAACTTGCACAAAGCACCAAATTCATATATATGTAATATAAAAGAAGAGATATTGGCCTCCATCCATCTTAGTATAAAAATATCAAAAGAACCTCAGATAGCCACAGAAGACTAATGAAAAACTATAACTCCTGTAGCCTGTGTTTCAGGATAATTCTGCACAGCTGTGATCTGTTTGGTGTCCTTACTTCTTTAAACTTCCTAACACCAAGTATCATCTGTAACATCATCCTTTACACCTCTGTTTTAGCAACTGATGGGTGTCATCAATAGTGCAGTTGTGACACATAAAATTCATGAAGTTACACCTGAAGAGCTCTGAATGAGATAGCAATCCACTTTACACTTATTATGATGTCACTTGGCTTGTTAGTTATGCTTTAATATTTATATTTATGAATTCTTGAATAAGAAAAGTTACACCCTTTTATTTTTAATATGTATCATTTATTACCAACCCTCTACTGAGCATTTTACCAGGATAAAAATAGTTATTCTCCCTATATTCTCATTTGGTAGATCCTAGCTGAAGGAAATTTAGGAATCCAAAAGGAATTATACAAAAAAAGGAAGACCCATTTCAGAAAATGGTGAAGTGAGAACACGTAGAGGAAGAAATTATTCTTTGTAGCTAATAAAATGAACATTCACAATGACTATACATACGCACACGATAAATCTGAGTATTTCACTCACCATCAAACCACATGAGTAAGACTCAGCATCCCTTGGTCCTTGCCCTGTATCACTAAGGATAGTGTTCATATCATTTGACTTTAAATGGCCACACTGTAGATAGATACATCTCAGCTTTCCAATCTGGCCTTTCTTTATATCAAAGAAGGAGAAATAGACTGTTCTAAAGTACAGTTCTTCTTAACTACTTAATTAATGGCACTTCAGAGTTCAGGGTTGGACCAGATGATCTTTCAATGTCCTTTCCAACCTGGGCTGTTCTATGGTTCTATTAATTTACTTTCCTGCTGTTGACAATACAGAGGGTCTGGAAGATCAAGTCAGAGCTGAAGAGATGAACCTCATTCTGCATCCCTAAAGACCATCTCACAGACAAATTATTTCACTTGCTTTCTTTCATACATTCCTTCCAATACTTAAAAGTAACTTTGCTCTAGAATGCCGATGTTAGTATGTTCAATCATCCATCACAATTTTGGGAACATCATGATGATAAGCATTTGCTATGCTCTGATGAAAATTACTGTTTACTACAAATCTAATCTCTTTAGTTTCCAGTGCTTTCTGAGGAGGGAGGCTGTGGGGTTTTGTTTGTGGTTGGTGGGGTTTTTGGTTGCTTGGTTTTGGTGTTTGGTTGTTTTTTTGGTTTTCTTTTAAACTTAGAAATCTATTTACATCTTTGGTATATTTCTGTATTTTTATACTTACATGAAGGAAGATAGGTATAACATGCAATCTAAAATCAACCACACAGCTGCTTTTTCAATCTCCCCACTCCTACTGCAGAGGGACACAGGAGAAATCAAAGACCAAAAGTGAGAAGATTCATTGGTCAAGATAGTTTAACAGATGGAGAAAGAAAAAGGAAGGAAAACAAAGTATGTGATACAAAGCAGCCACTCATCACCTCCTACAAATAGCTTGATGCCCAGAGAATCTCTGAGCAATGATAACCTTCCTTAACCCCCCTCGCTGAGAGTGAAACCGAATGTCCCACTGGCCAGTTACAATCAGCTGCCCTGGCTGCGTCCCCTCCCAACTTACTGTGCCCCCCTCCAGCCACCTTGCTGAGGAGACAGAGCAGTAAAATTAAAATCCTTGATGCAGTGTAAGCACTGCTCAGGAGCAGCCAAAACACTGGTGTGCTACCAAACTGTTCTAGTTGCATATCCGAAGTACAGCAACATAGGGCTGCTGTGAGGAAAATTAACTCCATCCCAGCCAGACTCAGTACAATATACAAAGCTATAATCATTACCAATGGTTACTGATCTACCTACTCATGCTTGTAATTTATACTCAGACGTGTATTTACAGGAAATTAAGTTTTAAAATATCAATAATTTTGAGGCAAAAAAATATGGTATTGTAATAATGCTGATACCATCCATTACAAAGCAGAATAATGATTACCCTTACAGAAATCTAAACACATCAAGATACAGAAATGCATTTGAAAGATTGAAATGGTTTTAATCCTGAGTCATAATACTGTACAGGACCCACAAAACAGTATCTGAGACAATTTCTTACTTGCATTCAGATTAAATTCTATGTAGTTAAAAAAATATTTTCCTTTTTATAAACCTGCCTCTTATTTGATTGAAAGGAAAAATTTTTCATTAATTTGACAGGCATATTTGGATATGTGAAAGGCACATGTGGATATTGCTATAATAAATACTAACACAATTAGGAAATATTTTACTTCATTGAGAGTAGGGTTAAAGAAAGGGAAAAAAAGGAATGTTTTCTTGAGTGGGACAGCTTAAAGATTTTACAGTTCATACCTAGCCTGACCTTTGACTGATGGGTTATACAGAGAAAAAACACAATTCTACCAGTAAATATGGAGAGCTCTTAGTGGTCAGTTACATCTTAACAATTTTGGGGGGGAAGGAGTCCCAGAGCCTACCTCATAACATGACCATGAAAAAGCAACAAAATTTCATCTGTCTGATGAAACTTCTTCCCATTAGAATTTGCTACATTGTTTTATTTCCTCTGAAAAAAATCTTAACAACAAAATAACACAGAATCATAGCATCATAATACAATAGTTTGGGTTGTAAGAGATCTTTAAAGGTTATCTAGTCCAACCTCCCTGCCATGGGCATGGACATCTTCAACTAGATCAGGCTGCTCAGCCCCCCATCCAGCATGACCTTGAATGTTTCCAGGGAATGCATTTGGTTAAATATAAATAATGCAGGTACAAATTTATATGCATAGTTAAATATTATGTACTATATATCTGTTCTGTCATTATTGTTGTATATTCTCATCATCCAGGAGGTTCTTGAGAATTCAAATTGAACATCATCACTTCTAAACACTACCAAGTCAGATTATTTCTTTTGACAGCCACAACTAGACATTTCATGCTTATTTTTGAGGCACCACTGATAGTTTTATTGCAACTCTTGAATTCTTGAAGCCCCATGTGCTTGTCAGCATGGACTGATACTGCTGTCAAACTGCAACAAAAAGACACAAAAAAGCTAAATCAAATAAACCTAACTGTCTGTTCAGGTGTGCCTCTCAACCAGACAAAAGCAATCTTATCCATTAAATTGTATTGATAAAACACAGTAAGACATTTTGTTTTTTCTTGTTACTTCAAATGACTGTTACCTGACAATTACTGCTGTGGAAGACCCAGACTGGCTCATACAAGGCCAGTGGATTCAACAGCTTTTCAAAACCGGACATGCCTTTTCTGTTCCTACAGGTCATAAAGAGGTGGAGAGTTGATCTGGCATTGACCTGGTTCTGGAACAAAATATAGACTTTTATACAGAATTCAATTTTATTTTTTTTCTCTATTTTGAGATGGTACAACATTATTTTCAGGCTTAAAATTTCTACTAGCTCAAGGTTAGAGTGTCATACTTGAGTGGCACTGGATCAGGGATAGCTGAATTAGTCTCTCTTGAAAACACCTTAAATGATGAACAACAGACTTTGTCATAAGAAGGTGACTTTGCTAATCTTCATTTTAAAGAAAAATAAAAAAGTCAATAACTATATTTTTCTTCCCTAGTTAAAGCTATTAGGGCTCTAACCTCTTCTTCAAAAATATTTTTTATGTCCATCCATTACATCTCTAATAAACCAAACCTGTACATGCTGCAATGAATTATTAGGTATCTAGAAAAAGATGTTTGCTAAAAAGTTAGATAGAGAACACTGTCAGCCTGGACAACAAGAAGACAAAATGGGATGTGCCTCGTATCATCCATAACAGGAGCAGCCTGGAAGTAAAATGAAAGAGAAAATCCTTCCATGCATCATTTAACTGAGATTAGTGTATAAACATGAGTGAAATTAGACAATTAATGACAGATCTTTACTGTGAGGCATATGTCTTCACAGTGTATTTATACTCAAACAAACAAACAACAAAAGGTAGAGTGCAGCTGTTGACAGTGAGGCAAAAGACAAATAAGACCAGTAAAAGTAAGCATTAATTTTTACATGCTGAAGTGTTTGCTCGAAGTAAAGCCAAACAATTTCTCTTTTTTAAATTGAGATGTATGACCATTTCACTGTGCACAGATGTAGATCTTAGTCTCAATTTCATTTTAGTCTTGAAAAAGATCTTCTGGTATGTCACAGGATGAGAAGGCAGATTTAATTCTCACTATCACCAGCTAGACCAGCAGTGCAATGCACCACGCATTTAGGATATTTTTTTTCATGGACTACACTGACATAAGTCTTAGCATTTTTCACTCGTGTTCCAGGCAGCCCTATATCAGGTAAAAGGCCTACATTGATGTAAAAAGGCTTTCAGAATTTCAGGACTTTGGCCCACAGGTGACTCTGCTGGGGCACCACTGAACGCTAACCTCTGAATCCCACACGGCAAACTGTGAGTGAGGGTGAAGAACACAAGGAAAAGTATCCCAGTGATAAATCTGTAGCCATGTGGTACTACCAATAATCTGGTAAGTAAGGAGCCTTCAGTAATTTTATCATGTAAATCCTTCTGAATTTGCTAAACTGGTTTTAACTTCATTACAGTTTTACCAGCAGGACAGCAGAAACAGGACAAAATACATTAAGGCATCTATCTCAGGTTCTGTGATTCCTGCCTTCCTGAATTGTTATTTTACTGCTCTCTAATTTTAATCAGACCTCTACATTTCTGAAAAGTGAGCAATATTAGTCATTAAATATTAGGGCAGGAAAAGCAGAGATAATGGCATCAAACATATCCAGCCAGAGATATATTGTCTAGGACAATTGATAAAACTTTTATTTTTAAATTACATTTTAAACTGAGGCTAACAGGTCTAAACACATCAACACAGATTCCACAAAATCATATTGCTACAACACTACTTTAGTGGACCCACCCAGAACTACCTGCAACTCCTTCACGATATTCAAAACAGCCCATGCTACTGTATGTTTGTATATAGAGGCAACAGAACAATAGGCCAGCCAGGGAGCTGGTATAATCTGATATATTCAAATATGCCATCAAGATTTCAGTATTTTTGTATTATGAGGTTCCAGAATAATCTGTTGAGAGAGGACAATGGCTCAGGAAAAAGCTTCAAATCACATTAATACAAAGGTAGCAATAATAACTGCTACTGTCACAATTTACTAATGAATAGTGAAGTACAAATAACTGAAATAGGATGGAGAAAGGAAAGAAATCTAGGCTAGAGGAAAGAAGAAGATTACACTTTAAAACACCACAATGAATTTATCATTACTGACTTCAACCTCAGACTATATTATTCTGAATGCTGTTTATTATGTCTCTGTTACTAGGGAGCTTACTCAATTTGAACCTCTGACATTCTCCTCTCTGAAAACTGATGCAGAATTTTTGCACTCATTAACCTTAATATGTTTTTATCAGTCTCAGAACTGAAAGCAAACAAACAAAAAAGCAGTTATAACCTAAACAGTAAGAAGTTCAGTTGCAAAAAAAAGTCAGTGAAACAAGAACAAAGGGTGACAGTAAAAACCAGTTGATGAAATGGTTAGTGAAAGAAGACTTGAGTAGAAAGGACTGAGACTGGAATAAAATAATCAATTATCAATGGCCAAGGGGCATTTGATACATGTAAAGAAGAGGGATTTTCTTTTTGTTGTTGTTGTTGAGGTTTTTTCCCCTATATATACAGAGCACACTTTCACATATGAGTTACTGATTTCATCTTAAGTTGAAAAAAATAAAAAAAACTCTGTAGGAAAAATACTATGGAAAATCATTTTTTTATATAAAGGGCAGCTGCTTGTACAGGACAGCTTTCAAAAGATAAAGATGCTCAACAGGAAATACCCTGTATTTCAGACTTACTGGCAAAAATGTCATTATTTCTTGCTTCCTATGGTATCCCAAGACACGAAATTCTGCGTAACATTTTTGGCACTTGGTTTGCAGCCATGAAACTACAGCTGATATTTATAGCCCAAAGTAAAACAGCTCTGTTCATTTAAAAATCACAGCAGGTAATTGTGGTTAATCATTAATTTCCAAAAGTTTTAAAAATAATTAAAATTAAAATTGACATTATGAACACACAAAAACCCTATAAAATACTTCTGAGCCTCAGGAGTCTACTAAATGACTCAGTAAGTCTTTGTTAGGTCCTTCATACTGTGGAATTAGTCTTTACACTTCTGCAATGGTGATTTCATGTTGCTGTCACTCATACTATATAGATTCTCATCTGTTTGCACATTCTGACTTGAGACAATTATTTTCTGCAGAGAAGCCTCGATGACAATGGTCCATACCAGAGTCCAGACCTACATACCATGTGGCCAGGATGTCTAACTCAGTCCAAGCATCCTTCCTGTCACTGATAACTAGTACATTTCAATCCTACTGCACCTTGTTTTGAAATTTCATTTTATCGTACTATCTCTGCCAGCTGAGTAAGATAAGGATGCCAGAAGTAAGAAGTGGAGGAGGAGGAGGAAAGAGGAATGGGAAAGGCTGCTTTACAATCTACTGGCTCCTCTTCTGATTACTTTCTGAGAGTATCAGACATATGATAACAGATGTAAATCCTACTTTAAGAAGTAATAAACATTTACACTTGATTTTTCACTGAGGGAATGTTCAGAGATTCTAATTTCATGAGCTATTTAAGACATAAATTCTGGAACCACACAGATAAGCCAACTGTGACTTAAAGAAATAACATAAATAGATACATGAATTATCAAAACTCTCACAATGTGTGACACATCAAAATAAATGCAAGAAGCCTTATTCTCATAACCATTTCTCACTAAACGACCAATTATCACACCCAGAACTCTTTCCAGAGCTCAGTTCTGATCATAATTTTCCTACTGCGTGCTAGACAGAAATTATGAAAAGAATGTTTTGTGTGCTTTGAGCTTTTAATATTTCATTATCAGTTTTGCAGTTTAGGAAAGTCTGCTTTTCTTCTTTTGTATGCTGTATAGCTGGCCATGTATATTTGGGTCACAGAAACCGCTCAAAGAAATAACCTTGGAAGAGGTAGTTTTTCAAATGTTCTGCTTTAGACAGAAATACAATTATAAAACAATTCTGACATTAATTTTTTTTTTCCTTACAAAGAATGTAGATAAAAATACTAAAAGCAACTGAACTTTGACTGTTCACAGAAAACGCATTTACTAGCAGGCCTCAAAGTTTGATATCTTGAGATTTTTAAGATCCAAGAAGAAGTTTCAAAGATAACTGAATCAAAAGATGACCTGCAGAGGTTTTCTACCATCCCTTTCCAATCAATGCAAGTTACTTGTTTACTGCAAATAAAGGAGTACAGGCTCTCTAGGAGAGTTGTGCAATTTTAACTGCACCCTAAAATCTGAAATTTGAATCCTCACATCGTATCTTAAAAGAATAACAGTTGACTTCAGAGACCCCTCTCAGTCTGTTATGTATTTCATCATACAATGGTTATCCAATTAAGCTCTCCAGTTAGTGAAGGAAATCTTTTTGCTGACCCCATCTCTAAAAACATAGTTAAATCTAATGAAAGGTTTGAAATTGCAATTTGCATTGCACTCAGACACTGAAACTGTAAAGTCTGTTTGAGCTTCCAGAGTTACCTGCCGAGCATCTCCACAAGTGGTAAGGGAGAGCTAACAGCTTCAGAAGGGTTTATTGAAAAAAACCAGCACACTGTGGAGCAGACTCTGCTGCACCAGCCAGTAAAAATGCTGACCGCAGGTGTTTGATCTCCTGCTTGTGTTCCTCCTTGTTTGTGTGCCTGACCTAGTGCTGAGGAAGGTGCTTCTGTCCACTCAGGAGTAAATCCATTCCACCAAGTGATTCTAAGGTTTTCGGCATATGTGAGCATTCTTTTGTTATCTCTTTTTTTTTTTCCCTTTTTTTTTTCTGTTAAACCTGTAGCAACATGGTGATAGGAACATGAGATTTGTGGCAGTAAAAAGGGAGACAATAAAACAAAGTCTGTAGCCTTGTGCAGTATTATGATATCTGTCATATATATGCCATTGGTCTGAAAGAAACAGAAGGGACTCCATAAAGTCACTAGAGAGAATAAAACAAATGACATCTAAGTACACATTTGCACGTAACTGGCACATCACTGTCTGCACTTGGTTTTGATCAGAACAATTACAATTGCCCATATGTAAACAGAAATAATAGTGGGATTTCCTAAACAAATATGCTCAGGTGCCAAAAGCAGCAGAAGACAAAATGGTCTGTGGATATTTCCAAACGTGTCCTGAGCCACCAGGAACAAAGTCCTATGCTTTCTCCTGTCCTCCTCCTTCCAGTAATGCTGCACTGACTCTGGAAAGCAGCCTTGCTCTACAGGATGGGGGGTAACTGCAGCACAACAAACTCCATGCTTTGCTCTGGGATATGTCTTCAGCTCCACTTCAAGCTCCCCTTGGCCTCAGAGCTCTTTAATCGTTGTAAATTTTATTGTTTTGCTTCAGCCATGGGCATGGCTAATTCTCCTTCCTCTCTGAATCTACTTGCAACATGAAACCAATTGCAGGTGAATTTTAAGAGGGTCCCATGCTTGTGGGAGGCCAAGGAAAAACAGACATCTTCTGCTCAACCTGTGAACCCTGGTAAAACTGGGGTGGAAGGAGAATGCCTGGCCTTGCCTGGCACTGATGTTCTGCCAGGGAGCAGAGCACTGCTGCAGACCAACTGCTGCGGTATTTTATCGCCAAGCAAAAAACCATGTAATTAGTTTTAAGCACTTCCCAGGTTAGGCAGCTGCTGAGCAAGGGGGGTTTGGATTGCCTGGATACAGCCTTAAACCTAGAGTAACTGGCTTCTAACGTGAAAGATAATTCTCTGTGATGTTTCAATGTGCCATTTATGCTGTGCCACCAGGGAACTCAGACATGCTGCACTTGCCTACCTGATACGAATTCTCCTTTGATAGTTACCAGATTGCCTATTAGTTAAAGCAGTATAAATGTAGAACATGCAGTTCCAATACCACCTGCATATTCACAGTTCTGCCACGAACTGAGATTCATAAACTGGGATAAAACTTTTACAAACATTGATTTTATGGCAGACTGCCTCTGGGGAAAATCACATCTTTTGTTAAGGCAGTAGCCTTCTGCTAAACGGAAATCATGTCGCTGAAAATCCCCTTCTGCACTGTCCATTTAATCTCTGCTTGTAATTTTTGCGAGTTGGGTGTTTTGGTCTGTTTGTTTTGGGTTTATTTTTACCTTTTATGTAAACAATCATGCTCTCAGCATCAAAAGATAATGCTAGCATACATGTGGAAGTGAGGTATATACAAACATACATATTTTATATGTCTGCTCTATAAGTGGTACAAGTTAAACAACCAGTCATTTAAAAAAAATCAGGTTATGATTATATATTGCAAACTACTGCAATGTTTAGTATTATAATATGGTAGGATTCTCATTTACAAATACTACTTTTATGAGGATATGTGTGAAATAAAATGGCAAAACTACCTGATAGCATTTTTATACAATGCTGATCAGTAGCACTAAAATTACAATCATCAACTGATTTATAGAATATAACTCATCTGTTTGTAACTTTCAGTATAACTGATTGCTGGATAAGAAAAAAGGATTAAAAATGTGGCTTCAGGTTTTCCTAATGATAAATTCCCTTCCTTAAGTTCAATTGCAAAATATCTTCCATTGCTTCCTCTCCTGAAGACAGGAGCCATTGATGGATAGAATATAAAAAAAGGAACTGACAAATGTATGGTTTAAGAAAACAACTGATTGTAAAAATATGTGGATTACTGTTCTTCCATAGAAACAGCCCCGACTCTATACCCCACATTGCTATGTCTAAGAGCTGGGGAGGAGGGGGGGGGGAACATACAGGAAAAAAATTCTGCCTGAGCTAGACATGATTAGTATGTTCAGTCTTAAAACACACTGCGGGAACAGCCTATAGAAAGTGACATTTTTCTCAACTCTTCCTACAGTCTCATCCTTAGCCACTCAAGGCAAAAGGGCATCACCATGATTATAGAAGTGAAAGAAAGAGAATGAACTTTTCAGCAACCTCCTTCTTTTCCTTCTTTTATGCAGAAAGGGAATGTACAACTCAAAAGCTACATAGGAAAAATAAGCAATGTATTGTAAATAGCGAGCAAAGTATCAGAGGTCAATAAATTGTCATACTGTATGCTCCAGGAGCAATTTTAATCTAACAGGTATTATATTGTTATTGGTATGCAATATTGTAATTCAGTGTGACCAATGGAAATAGTATTCAGTACTAAATAGCCAACAAAGCAGCAGGTCCAAACTATCTGCATCTCATTTCAGATTTAATTATTGCAATAACATCTCATTTGCTTCAAGGTATTATAATTATCTTCTCATTTGAAATGGAGTGGTATTTTAATATGAATGTAGTTAACGAGGCAATAGGTTGAAAATGTCCATAGCATTGGGCTTTAAAGTAGAACAAACTATCTTAAAAATTCATCATCACTAAAAGTTAAGTGCATTTTCATTCTTCCAAATGCAGAGTATACACCCAAGTGATTTATAATAATTTTTACAAATTGCAGTGGTTTTAAGTTAAAAATTGCTAATAAACGCAAGCAGTAATTAAGAGTTCTTCTGATGCATTTGGCCATTTAGACTGTATCAGGCCATGATTTAAAATGTAAATGCTCATTTAATTTCAAGACAAAGAAGAAAAGTCTGTGTCAGCAAGCTCTTAGTTCTCTTGTACATCAATAAAAATACTCTGGTACATTTTTAATTTATCTAAATGGCAAAAATATTTCTTCAATAATGTTGTGTACAAACTTTAGCATTTTATGTCTTAATATCTATTGGATTATATAGTTTCAAGATATATTATTTTTAAAAAATAATATTCTTAAAATTATCTATAATTGATTTTGAATTACAAAGTGTTCTCTGGAAACTTTAAAATAAATTATTATCATAATGATTTGCAATTTAAAAATCCCCCAAAGCCCAAGGAGACGTTTCTACATAACTATGTTATAGTCCTGAAACACTCACATCCATAACCCAGGATAAGACATTCTCTAAGAAAGGAAATTATTTTTTCTTTTATGTCATTGACAATATTTTGTCATTATTAAGTAA
>VWZD01013291.1:40195-77562 GCA_013396695.1 Sakesphorus luctuosus | reverse complement strand
TTTAAGAACTACTTTGGATTAGTTTTAGTATGATCCAGAAAACAGAAGGCCTGAAGTATTAAAATGAACTCCTGCAGCTCATCTTCTGGTTTGCTTTTATTCTGTAGGAATATCTCCTATGAATCCTGAGCAAATTCTTTGCCATGGATCAAGCATGGTGAGTGGACAAAATTTTAAGATCCTATTCAAAAGTGTACACCAAATCTACACTAAAACAACCACATAAACGCACACTAACATGCCTCACTGATCTATCTAATTAATTTGAGCTTATAGTAACTTGTAAAGTTGTATGCTTGAAAGTTCACCTCCATCTCTCTCCACATCTTTGTCCTCTCAGCTTGTACAATAAGACACAACCTGTTCCTGCAAATCATCCCGCATTTCTATACTTAGGTCCTCATGGCTCCAGCACTGCTATTTGCTAAAAGTGTGCAACTAAGGAAGATAGGACCTAGATCCCTACACACATCATCCTCTCCTAGTTAGTTTGCTAGTTCCTAATGAGGGAAATATGGCCAGAAATTAAAAATGCTCTTACCTGAAGGCATAACGAGCATTCTTACAATAATCAGCCAATAGGTTAGGAAGTGCATAGCCATTTTGTTGAGACTGTAAATTGCCACTCATCATACAAGTAATTTTTTTTTCTTTTTGGTTCCTAACAGCTTCAAATTAGAGGTCAGAAATGGCTTACATCATTTACTTCCTACCTATCAAGCTTCTTTTTTCCCCCTTATTTTTCTTTTCCAATGGGTAGAAAGGTTGTATTTTGCTTTGTGGAGTATGGGCAGTTTCCCCTCACAAAGGAAATTCAATGAAACAGCAAGAAAACTTCTGCAGGACTCATTTAGTACCCTAGGCAACATGGGAACAGCTGAAAAAACTGGGAACAGCTGAAAAAAACACTACTAGGTAACTCTGGTGCAAATATACTAATGCATGAGTAGAGTATCCTCAAAACAGGAATGCATGGTTGTTTACAGACTGGGGAAAAGATATTGTCCATTCTTTCCATTTGATTTTGGATGCTATTTAATATTTAACATAGAGCATTTTGGCTATATTTTCTTCTTCTCTCATATTGCACTAAGATACTTTTCCTTTGTGTTGCCATTCCCCCTCCTGGCCATAGCCGTCCCATCGCTCCCAGTGGAATGAGCAGAAGGGGTGCAGCAGACTGAGTGTGGGAAG
The DNA here is from genome assembly GCA_013396695.1 of Sakesphorus luctuosus. NCBI lineage: Eukaryota > Metazoa > Chordata > Aves > Passeriformes > Thamnophilidae > Sakesphorus > Sakesphorus luctuosus. The sequence continues at coordinate 76,368 of VWZD01013291.1, read as the reverse complement.
CACGTATTTGACAGAGTTCTCTTCCGGACTGCTCCAGCACTCCCCCTCACTGCACTGCTCCGGCTTTGTGGGGCTTTTTGCTTGATTTCTTTTTTTTTTTTAATGCTTTTCATGATAAGCCAAATTCTCCATGTAGAAAGGCCGTGGGTGTATTGTGCTTGATCTGGCAGTGTGAGTGTAGAAGAAAAACAATCTAGAAGGTTTTTTTACCTTAATAGGCAAGACCCATTAAATTTTGTGAATAAAACATCAGTGCTGATGCAATCATGAGTTTGGGGAGGGTCTTAAATTACAGGGTGTGTTGAAGTAGCAGAAAAAACAATGTATTTGACTACAAAGCAGGGTACATCTTATCTACTCCATAAGAAAGCCTCAAATTTAAAAGATAAAATTTATGGCCTAAAAGTACAATTTAAACAAAAATGTGATGTCAAATTAAAGTTTAAACAGATTGCCTATATTAACTTAGAATTACATTAGTGAAGTACAAGTGAAGTTGCTAACCTTTGTTAGCCTGACACTTCCTGTCAGGCCAGGGCTATTATCTCCATCTTGCACTACTACACTGTGTAGAGTTTCACCTGTCTCTAAAAACAGAAAACCAGATTAATCTGAAGGGTGTGCACACCTTACTGCATAGGACTCTCTTAAGATGAACCTGCAAATTTAAACTGTCAAGTAATTTTAATTTTTTTTAATAAAAAAGGGTACTGTTTTTAACTCCTATGTTATTGGCACAGAGTAGCAGTTAACACAGGAGAGGACCTAAAACAGCTATTCAGACTTAGTTTGTTGCATTTCTAGGACTAGAGGTCTGAATGGATACTGGTTCCACCAAATAATCACCAAGACTGGGAGCTCAGTAACACCAATCCCAAAACAAACAAAGAATCCTAGAAAATCCCTCAATTAATTTACAATTCCCTTTTCATATTTGAAATTTTGTGTGTTTTTTCAGTTTTCAGCATTTCTGACATAATTCAACAACAGCAAATATAAGCAGCAGCAAATTTAAGTATTCTCTGAAATAATTTCAAATGTCATATATGAAACCAAAACAACCTACATCAATTACAACTATTAAGTTCTTAGTAATTGACTATTACTCCCAAGATCAGATTCCTTTAGTATCAGCAAGTTGATTTGAAACATGCTATTGGAATCTATAAAGAGTAAGAGCTGCCATCCTAGTAATTCAATATTTTGTTTAATCTAATTTTTTTCTTTTTTTTTTTTTAAATCACAGTAAGGATATGACAAAGTATCCCACTGACATTTTTGAAAGATTTGTTTTTTTAAATTCAAAATATTTCATTTTAACTGGTATAGACTCAGGCCAGTCCAAATTACCACGGCTCTTCATAGTTTTATTCCTTCCAAAAAACAAAACTCTCAAACCCCTTAGATTGCTTTTGTGCCATTAATGGTCTTCAGACTTCTACAACAAACAGTAGGAACCAGAACATTACTAACAATGATACAGAAGCAGTTTGAGAACCATTTACGCTTCTGATGTCAGCACGTTTGGAAAAGTACATCACAGACACAGCCTGCCACTAACACATAGAGGTGATTGAACCAGCTGAAAAACTACAGTGGATTTTGACAGATAATTCCTGGGATGGAAGGCACCGCAGCTCTAGTTTTCATGAGGTACTTTTTCACACAGAAATAAATAACTGACCAACTGATCTAAATTAAAACATTTCAGTCGGTATATCAGGTCAAAAGATTTAATTTGCCTTCCATCATGCCTTTAAGTAATTTTTGAATGATTTTTTTTTAATTTAAGAAAATTAAATAAATTTCATTTTTCCAGGAAATGTAGTTTTGACTAAGCAATACTGTCTCTTTTAATAACCGCATATAAAATTTTCAACTCGTTTAGACTTTGACAGTGCTTGAGGTTGAAAACAGGAATACAGCCAAGAAATAAGGATATTCTTTCTTCCAGTCTCATTATTAGTTACAGTTTGTATTACAAGCAGTCAGAAATTAAGTTAATTTGGGGCAAAACCTAAGGAAATGAGGCTACCTGAAACCTGGGGTATCAAGAGGGGGAGCAGGCAGGGAACCAGTCACATGTTCCCAGGCTTCAGGGGCTGCCTTCTTGCTTGGCAAAGGCAAAAGAGCTTGTTTCCAAAACACTGACAAAACCCCCAAGAATCTACGCTCAGATTGTGAAGTTAAGCTGGCATTTTCTTGACTATGTTTATGAGTAGTGATCACTTTATATAAAGATATGCCAAGAATCACTGGAAATTACTTGGGCAGAGTACCACAAGAACAGCTTATAATATTTTCAGAAATGTCTTTGCATCAGTTACAAGAAGCTCACTGCAGGAAGAGAACTCTGAAGGAAACAGAGCTGCAAGTAATGCTTCCATCACAGTCTCAAAAGGGAAACAGAAGGTGACTCCATCTTATGATGCCTTGAGATACTAAGTCTGGATGGATGAGCTACAGAGGAACTCAGCAGATGTCCAGCCAGAAAAAAATTAATTCTCTTCATGCACAAAAGAGTTAAGGTTGTCTAACCTTGACCTCCACTCAAGACTCTGTTTTCTTAACTGTCTGTATCTGGTTTTAGCCATTCTTTTGTATTTTTATTCATACTGTTTAGTTTTCCAGCTTTTCAAAAAGAAACGATGGTGCAAGAGTTACTCTTGCCCTGGAAGTCTTTACAGCTGTGTGATTTAGTCAAAAAAGAAAGCTCATACAAAAAAAGGACACAGTGCCCTTAAGGTTACCATGCCCTCACTGGAAGGAAGAATTTGATTAGCTCATTGACAGCTAGCCCCCAAACTTTCATGGAACAGCACAAAAGGCTGAGCTTTGCTGCCTGACAGCTCTGCTGTTAAATGCAACTCTTTTATGCTTTCTGCTGCATCTGAAGCTCTCCAGGGACATGACGGAATGCATACAGAAACAGATTAAAGAGTAAAGAATACATATTAAGTAGATAGCTCCAGCACTCGGAACTATGCCCTCACTCTTGTTTGGTTTTTTGGGGTTTTTTTGGCCATTAACATTGAGCCATCTCCTTTGAATCCATCAGCTCCCTGAGCAATCACAAGTGGATAAGCCCCTAAGCACTGCTCATCCCAAAAAGCCACATCTGTTTCAGTCACTGTGCAGCCACAAATGAGCAACAACACAATTATAACATAGCTCATAACAAGTAAAACTCAAAATGCTGCTTACATTGCTGCTTGCAGTGATAACAAAATTAGGAGAGCAACAACAAACACTGAAACCACTCAAGCAAACAGACTAGAATACATGTTAGGTTTTTGTGGCAGCCGCATCCTAGTGCTTTCTCCAGGCTTTCTTCTTCCCTTGATGTAATATTTCCCCTTGACCACATCTCACTTTACATCAAAAAAGAGGCATTCTTTCTTGTAGAATGTGCAAATTGGATGTATGGCATGAGATGAAGAAGGGTAGAGGTAACGCAAATCTTAAACTGACAAATAAAAGAAGAACTGGAAAAGAAAGTTAACCCAAATAATCAAGTCACACATATTCGGAAATCTTTGAAGAGCTATGTGCATATTGCAAGTTGTAGCAGGCCTGCAGGCAGCTTTAATTTGCATGAATGGCTGTAGCACAGAAGTGAAGGGCTGGATGACTGGACGACCTTGGCAGCATTCTGAGGGTCACTGAAATGCAGTTTCAGGCTCAGAGGGACTCCTTTGATAGGATAGATAATAGTATTTTCTGTCTTCAGATTTTTCTTTTCTTTAGTGAACGTAATTCCAAATGCAGTAAAGCTGTAGTATTCTCATTTGAATTTTTCCTGTTTTAAAAATTTAAATATTTCCCTCTCAGGATATTACTTCACTGCTTTCTATTAACAGAATGCATTTTGTGATTTTGGTAGTATTTTGGCCATTGCTACTCATAATAATGTTTGTCAACATAAGCTGTGTTTCTTAATAGATTTTGATTAATTATAATAAAATAAGCATATAAATACTCACTTCATGCCCCTTTCCCTTCAACTTCTGAGATACAGCAGCAGAAAATGCACAGGTAGTGTGCTTTAGACAGAAAAAGTGGCAGCATCAACAGGGTTAGATACTTATTTCCTAATTGATTCAAGCAGTTGATGCTCACTACCCTCTGATTAAGTCTATCTGAATACCATTAAACTGAACATTGTTATCAACATGATGTTACTATAGATAAAGAAAAAGAAATCATTCCATACATAAAAATAGCATCCTAATAAAAATAAATAAAGATATTAAAATACTAAGAGGACAACGCATGTCCCTAAAATTTAAACACAAACCCAGTAAGCTTCTATAATCATACAACTCCTCACTCTTGTTTGGTAAGGAGGACTTATTTCTTTTCTGGGTGGTAGTTCAAGTCTGTAATTAGATCAGTGTGTCTCATGGCTAGGAGGATAGGTAGGAAAAGTGCAGGAGACAACAAAGATGATGAGATTACAAAAGCTAAAATACCAGACATATGTAGAGCTATTCTGTACTTCCAATACATTTCATCTTCTTAAAATACCTGAGCATAGCAAAGATGAGATGACAGGATGACACGATGAAGAGAAAAAGACACTTTTTATACAGAACTCTGCTTAATTTCATTGACCTAGAAATAATATCTCACAGGCTGAGGCACTCATTCCTGATTTGTAGTTTTGATTACTGCACCTCATACTCAAAAATGGAGACAAGCTTCTTAAAAAGGTTCCATTTAGAACAAAAGAGTACAGTTTAACTGCAATACACAGTGCTCGCTAAAATGGATTGTCACAGGCATGTCACCTTTGCATTCTTTTTGTGCTAGTTCCATCAGCATTCAGAGTCCAGTCCAAGGTCTGTGTCCCACTATTCATAGCCCTAGGAAATAATTCTTTTGTGTAAGGAGCCATTCTGGTTGAGTAATCTTAGACAGCTGAAAACCACAGAAGTAAACTTGACAAAAACTAATAAAATGTAACAGGAAGAGCTTGATCCTTATTCATTGCTAAACTATCCCTAAAAATTGGATTGGGGAAAAAAAAACCTTCCCCATATCCATCAGAAGGCATTTTTAGTTAATTTCAAAGTGACTGCAAAATATGTATGATCTAAGTCCATCACAAAGGAGAACAGCAAGGCTGCGTCCCACATTGAAACAATGAATGGTGTCACGTGTTGTAACATTTAAAACAAGAAAAAAAGGAGTCAGAATTTCTCAGCACTCAGCTCCAAATTAGAATATGCAAATGAAGTGTCTAGTTTTGAGTCATGCATCTAAACTCTGATTATAGCCCTTGGGAAGCTGGTAAAGCCAGTGGAGCTTGGAGAGAGAGTCCAGGATCTACTGCTTGCTTCATTGATCATCATTTTGAAAAATCCACATCAGTAATTCTGCAAGGTATTCTCTTTAGCCCAGAAAATCCCCTAACAAATATGAAAGTGCTATTTATTTTGATAGATTCTTCCATCACAAATTAGAATTAGCCTATTCATTAATCCTGCTGGTTTTCAAACTCCTGCAGTTTTAACAGCGAGCCTCACATATTTTCTTCTTTAAAACTCCAGTTTTTACATTCTCTTAAACCCATCAATATCCCATAACTCTCTTTGAAAAAAAAAATCAGGTATGAAAGACAACATGAAAATATGAACAACACATGCTGCAAAATGAAAGTGATAGAAGACATGGATGATGATGGTTAGGCTTCGTGAACGAAGATTTTGGAAGGGCAGCACCCACATGGGTGTAGACATGTTATCAGTTCTGGTAAAGTTTTCAAATATTTACAGCTACCAGTGCTGGTGCTCCTCAACCCCATAAGCTTCATTTATTCAAGGTGTCATGGCCATGAAAGTACCCTATATTTCCAAGGTACCTTGGTTTACCTTCCCAGTCCACCTGACACAGACAGTCCTCAGTATTGTGTGGTTTGAGAGCACAACTGATCAATAACACTTTTGTATTTATATGTATAAATTCTGATGACAGACTATTCCCTGGGTGATGTGGGAGAAACTTGAACTTATAGCTTAAGTTACAGAACATATCTAGTTCAGATCTCATGTTCGATAAAAACTGGTGGCTGCTTTTCACCTACACCTTTAAGGCTGATGTTCTGTATTTGATTAGGAAACACTTCAACATACATGAGCTTTGCCATCTTTTAAAATGATTGCTTCTTAAAAGTTCTTTATCATCTCATGCACTTGGCTACATATTTTGTTTTATATTAATCGTATTTTCCACTGTGATTAAGTAAAGAAGCAACTTTTTTTTTTTTTTTTAAGTTCTTTACCTGTGTTTTCTTCATAAGGAAGTCAGGATTACCACTGTTAATAAGTAATTTTCTCCACAATATTCATGATTTGCAATATTTTCCAGAATGAGAGAGACAAATGAACAATTCTGAAATATTCCTTTTGAAGTAATTTTTTTTAACCAATCTTTTCACTTAATTTTAATTACCTTCTCTCTGGATTTTTAATTAAGGTCCAAGTACCACTGAACATTTAAAACTGTCAAAAGATCTTATCAGTATTTTTCTCACAGAAAATATGGTGTTTCTTTCTGAATTCAAACAAACTCTAAAGTCAAGAGAAACTTAGAATCATAAAATGTTAACGGTTAGAAGGGACCTTAAAGATCATGTAGTCCCAACTCTGCTGCCATGAGCAGGGATACCTTCCCCTAGACCAGGTTGCTCAAGGTCTTATACAACCTGCCTTAGAACGTCATAGTATCTAACTTTTATTCTCCAAAAAGCTCTGCTTTGAGATCTGTCTAAAATATCGCTTGGCTCATACATCTTTTATAAGAGGATCTGTCATGAAAAAACTCTGTGGATAAGTAAAAATGTCTTTACTCTTATATGCTACTCAAATGATTCCCTGCTAAAACTGCAAACTAAACAAAATCATTCTGTTTGCTATTGTATTTGCTGGCAGTTATACCATCATGAGCGAACCACCTAATTACATAAACAACCATGATATTTCTGGGTCAGTTGACAATTGCATTTGGAGGCACAGGAGTCCCAAGGAATATCTGAAAGCCATAACTGGCAAAAGCTACATCTGCAGTATTTCTCTATTTAACTTAAGGGGTGATGATTCAGTCATTCAACATTTGTCCACCGATCAACCAAAGGCCAAGTCCTTCCTTTAAGCCTCTGAACTTAATATGCAGATGTGATCTTGTTCCTTCACAAACTAAGCAGCATTTTTTTTTGATATTAAGACTATTCTTATAATTTATTACACAATAGAAAGGTTTTTTAGAAAGAAAAAAAATCAGAAATTCATGAACATATTAAACAAACCTTTCCCTTATAAAATAAAAGCATTAAACAAATCGGCAAAAGTACATGATGAGATGAAGATAAGTTTAAGCTTTTAATGCATATATATTACTAAGTTGAACAGCTAAAATTCTTCTCAGTTTTCTCATAGACATTTCTAGCTCCTTCTTCAGAATTATTCCTCATTTGATGCTGTTTAAATAAGAAGATAATTAGAGCCTTACTTTCCCTTTTTTAAAAAAAATTATTTTTATTTAAGCATAAAGTTCTGATTCAAAATATCAACTAAAGAGATAGACTAACAATTCATCTTTTTTTTTCTGTCCAGAGGCCCACCGTATGAAAGGAGACAGCTTTCACTCCACTATGAACAATGCAGGATATCTGTCAACAAAAACAGCCAAGTAGAGTCTATGATCTGCTGAATCTTGAGACAGCCTTTGTCATGCTGATCTTTCTGTAGCTATGTTCTATTTCTCCAGCCTAATTCTGTCCTAGATTTTCCCTATTAAGTACCAGTGACAGGAATTTATGACATTGTAAAATATCAAAACTGTAAGGATGGAAGATGAAATATTTTACAATTTCTCACTTGCAGTACACTTTATTTCACTGTTCCTAATAGGTACTAATGGCACAAACATGAAAAATCCATTAATTTGGGTACAAATAATGCAGTATTTACTCATCAATTTCAGTTACGAGTTCGTTTAGTAAGGACTAAATTTAGTCCTTACACTTCAAAATGAATAGACAACCCCCTCCCCACCTCCAGCCCCAGCCTTCCACTAAAAGCTTTCAGTTGTAGCACTTGGAGAAAAAGGCACATAAAGTCCAGAAATGAGTCAGACCAAACTGACACTTTAATCAAACTTGTAGCACTTGGCTGTAAAGCACTATGAAAAAAAGTAAGAAAAACTGAAACGCCCTTAAGGATAACTGCACAAGCCGTGACTGCCATCACACAGGGAATAAATATTGGAAAAACAATAATCTAGAAAGGCTGATGCTGAGAGAATTAAATTAAATACCCACGCAAGTTAATTACTGGGAAAGAAAAAAGTGTATTGGAAGGAGTAAAAAAGAAGATAGACAAACTTGCTAGCTACAAAACTTGATTCCAACTCTTCTTTCTTCTATTCCCCATATAGTGCAAATTACAGTTGGTACTCTGACAGGAGTAGATTTACAGTAGTGCAAGAAGAATAAAAATTTAGCCCCCACTTTTTCTACTTTACTGAATTTCATCTGTGTCTGTTTATTGGAATTCTTGGTAAGTACCCTGGTGTTACAGATTAGAAAACGCAGAACTTTCCCAATTCCTTCTTTCTCACTATTCTTTGGTGAAGCCCTCCACTGTGCAGCAACTCCTCTCTAGAGGCAATGAAGTGCCAAAAGCAGCTGTGGCATTCATTTGGTACTCATTCCTTCCCCATACAGGCAAAACCCATCCAGTTCTGGATTGCAGCTATCTATTTAGCATTTCACATAAAGATAAAACAAATCAAAGATAATATGAGAGTATTCTCTAAGGAGAGAGCGGAAGAGTATACATTGTCAGTGTACTTCAGTTGCAATTGGAGGTTCCCTTACTCTTTGAAGGAGGATACCTATTTCGCTGCAGTGGCTGAAGTAGCTCAAAGTACATGGCATGGAGCATGGGAGATGAAGTGATGCTATCCAGAAAACCATCAAACATTGAGGACTTAGTGATCCATGTAACAGGCAACATGAGTAGCCACAGGCTGTGTTGTCCAGTACTGCACAGCATGGACAGCATGGCCTCAGGTCTGTGTTGTGTTACACTTTTTCCTTCGCTGCCGGAGAAACTTACAGAAGTGATCATTACAGAGGAGGCTGCAGGCAGCTCACAATTGGTACCGGTAATTACATCATCTGGGTGTCCTTGTCTTTGCCTTAATGTGAATCAGCAAGTTCTTATGCAAAAGTCCATTTCTTTCATGGCAGAAATTATGAAGGGAATCGTTTTCTGCCAAGAATATGCCAGAAGAGCAATAATGACTAAAATGCTGGCAAACCTCTGCATGCTGTGCCCAGACTGATAGCACATCCTGTGACACTGCACACCTGGAGTTCTCAGATGGGAAGGACCATGAGATTACCTATTCCCTTTTTCATCTTTCTGTTAGCTGCAATAAGTGGTATTCTTAGAAAAACCTTAAGGAGTCTGAGTCCATTTCTTACTGGGATCATAATGAACACTGCCACTAATGGGGTCTAACACAAAAGCCATATAGACTTCGAGTGAAATTGCTCTGAGCACTAAAACTCTTCCTACAGTTCTGATAATATCATAGATCTCAGTGCAGTAGTTAAATATTTTGCTCTCCTTCTTTAAAAAGTCAGTTATAAAACTGATACACATCTCACAAATTTACAAACTTTCATTATAATTCCAATGCTCATTTGTTCTCAGAAGCAGCTTAATTAAATATCGAAAGGTTATTTCTTTGAGATCCCATTTTAAACTAATTCCAATTAAAATATATATTTTAGAAAGCTGAAATTAGTTATAACGATTTACATAGAAAATGTTTAATTTGCTTTCACCAAACTATTTCAGTGCAGCACTATGCATTCGAATCTATTGCAAGAGATACCATATTCTATCACACTCTGGAATACAGACTATCATGTGATCCATGATATGTGGATGGAAGAAGAGTACATGTCCCAGTCTTGAAATAAGCTCAGCTGGTTAGAGGATACTGCTAATTAATTCCAAGGTTGTGGGTTCAATCCCTGTTTGGGCCACTCATTTGAGTTGGACTTGTGGGTCCCTTGGAACTCAAAACGTTCTGTGAAAGTATGCCTTGATGTTAACAAGGCAATCCTTTGACACTCTCTCCTATAATATCTATATTCCCAAATAATTCAAATGTGAATTGAATAAGTGAGTAAAAAGAAACTGCCTGGAATGTTGACTGCATAGGATTGCACTTTTAAGCATCAAATACAACTAGCAGCTTACTAAGTAGAGGCATCCCTAGGATTGACAGTAGGGTAAAAACGCATTTGAGCGTGTCACAGTTCAGTCTTTGAAAGTTCACAGGCAACATCAAAAAGAGGAGACAGACTTGGAGGTGGACATCAGTATGATGACAACAGACACAGGTTGCAAGACAGAATCATAGATTTCTAGAATGATTTGGGTTGGTGAGGGCCTTAAAAGACCATCTAGTCCAGTTAGTCCAGTTTTTTGCCATGGGTAAAGGACAGCTTTCCTTGGAATAGGTTGTTCCAAACCCTAATTCAACCTGGTCATGAACACTTTTGGAGTGGGACATCCACAGTTTCTCTAGGCAACCTGTCTCAAGGAAATTCACAATTTCTCTGAACAACCAGCATCTCGCCACTCTCATCATGAAACATTTCTTCATTTCACCCAATTTAAATCTCCCCTCTTTCAGTCTAAACCCATTGTTCCTTGCCCTGCCACTAAAGGTCTTGGTAACAAGATTTTCTGCATCTTTCTTACAAGACCCTTTCATATATTGAAAGGTTCCAATAAGGTCTCCCTGAAGTCTTCTCTTCTCCATGCTGGACAACTTCAGCTCCCTCAGCTTTTCCTCACAGGAAACATGAATTATTCTAACTTCATTTACAAATTTGCCATGAGAGTGGTCAAATACTGTTATATTACCCGAATTGGTGGCCAAGATATGCCTCTGGAGATACTAAAAATTCAGCTGTAAAAGTCCCTGAGCAATTTGATATAACCGGTCTCCCTGTGTGAAGAAACAATAAATATTTAACACATCCAAAATCTGAATGTTTCACAGCTTACAGCACAGCTGGAAAAGAAATTCTCTTGTCATCCTATGAAGAATTCAAATATCTCAAATATTTTCCTGTCTTTTAACCGAATGTGAGAGAGAAAACATTAAAATTTTCAGAAAGCATTTTTTTTAATTTGGTCTAGGTCATTTGGTTATGACCTTTAAAACAATTGTTTCACTAGGATTAGCTTATTTTTTAAAATGTCATTTGTTGGTGAAAAAAGTGAGGTCTTTCATTTTGAAAAGGTCAAAAAGCTTTGACCTTTTCAAAACTCTTATAGGAAAAAAACTGTCAAAAGTTTGTTTTGTGAATAGCTGAATGTAGTTGTTATAACAAAACAACTCCATTGTGCAGATCCACTGCTTACATTAAAGCTTTGTGGCATGGTTTTCAGTAAAGACACATAGTCTGACTCTTTCAACTTTTTTCTGCCTATCTAAAGCAAAATTTCATTTCCTTTCATGAATAGCAGCGATCTCCCAGGTCAATTATCTCTGAAATTAACATCTTTTTACTTCCAACCATAATTTTCAATGACAGTTACAAGTAAAAATTATTGTAACTCTAAATACTTTGATATTTTTAATATTGTGTATTAGGTATAAGGAAGAGAAACCAAAAAGAAAAAAAGTTTCTTGCTCCACAACAGTGAGCATTCCTGTCTGACTTACATGTTTTTCGCAGCCTGTCAGAACTGCAGCACCTCTGGGCATGACATTTCTCTTGGATGAATGTCTCTTCCACAGTTTGTTAGACATTGCATACTGATGCACTGATTCCCCAAAGGTGACATCATTACAAGAGGTGTTATCTTTTCCGTGTTGCCAGAAACAGTGTCCAGCTTTTGTTTTAAGCAATCTTTTCCTCTTGTCTTTCAATTTAATTTTCCCCTTACTTTCAGAGTATTTATTTTAAGAATAATATTGTAGACATTTATTGGCCCCTTTTGCTACTTATTCAAACAAAATTTCACACATCTTTGGATTCTGAAAAATCAGGAAACAAATCCTTGACATCTTAACTAATTAATTATTTTTATTTAGGGTTACTTTACACTATCTTGCCCAAAAATGGGTGACAGCAACTTACTCATGCCATGCTGATAAATTACTTTGATCTTGGTAAAATCCAAAATACTGCAACATTCTAAACACTCATATTCTGCCCCAGGTTGCTAATTCCACTTCTGAGTTACAGGTTCCTAACAAATTAAATGCAGTCAATATTTAATTAATTTCATTCCAATTTGCAAACTGTATCTATGAAGATGAACTTTTGTTTATTTATGCACTTTCCAGTTCATTCTGAAGTCACTGAACTATGCACACACCCATCACTGTTTCAGACTGCAATATCGTGATTTAAAATTGTACAGGATTGTTGTATAAGAAATGAATTATGAAAAATTTCTTTGACAAAATTGACAAGTTTTTAGCAATGTTATCTCAGTAACTTCTCTCAAACTGCATGAATCCCTCATAAAAGGAGAGAAAGAGGCAGTCACACGGCTCACTGCAGACTGTATTAAGAGAATTGGAATTTAAATTCCCTGCACCCTCATACTGCAAAACAGAAGTGTCTGTAGGACCACAATTCAGAATACCTAAACTTTTAAAAGAGTAGATAATTTGAATACCTTTGATTTGCTTAGCAAGCAAAGGCAATACAATGGATCAGATGCATCCATAACCAACAAATACAACCCTAAATTGTCCAGAATATTAGAATCAGAATGGGGTAAATCCAGCAAAAATGTCAAATATCAAAACTGCAAAGGGTTGTCACACTCATTTCTTTATTTTGCTGCCAGTATCCCATGCTATTGATTTACAGCTGCCCAGTAGTAGCCCCCACTTGAGCAAAAGCTGCCAATTCTTTCAGACTACCATATATAATTATATCTTCTACAACAGTAGTTCCTGGAGGTCTTAGGAAGACAGGGGTATCCTCACTCCCCTGGCAGTGACTGCCTGACAAACAATAGGCCTTTGTGTCTGCAGGCTGTCACAGGAAACATAAAAAGAACTACACAGGTGGATGCAAAGCTGGAATGGAAGGGTCTTCTGAGCTCCCCCTGGGGAAGACCTAGCTCCCTGACACATCCTAGGCTACCCCTCCAGTGGCACTGGTGTTCCTGACCTTGTCACCCAGAAGGACCAGTATAGCAGCATAGAGAAAGGGTAGATATTCATAAGTCTAACTGTATAATAATTTTGTGGATATTATTCCTAATAAAACTTCACCGTATTAATTAACTTAATTATAGTTGCAAAAAAACCCAACTGTTTTGTGTATTTTAATGTCAATGTTCAGTTTCCAGTTAGGCTTAACAATAAATACTTTTCTCCACATATATGTGATATATTTCCTTGTGCCCAAGACAAGATTTTGAGCTTATCAATATTTATTTGATGCAAATTTCAATGGTGTCTTAGCATACACCAGTTCTGAATGATGTAGCTATAGAGCAACCAAAGCATCAAATCACCTTCCTCATTGTTTTCTGATGAAAAATAAATTAAAAAAAATCCATCAAAAGTACCAAGTGGGAATTTTGTAGAATTATTACAGCCTTTTTAAAGTTTCTCCCTTTGTATCAGATTTTTATCAGTATTAGTTGCAATACTAACTGCTATGGAAACTGCAACTGTTGCTGCAGTGACATCAGCAGTGGTCAAAATTGTGCTTCAGACAGAGAAATGCAAACATAAGCCCTATTCTGCTGCTTGGGGTTGGCTTTGTTTTGTTTTTCTTGCACAAACATGCCACATAGCTCTGAGATGTTTCAGACAGAGAAATCAGGCCATTGTAGCCACCAGCTGTCAGGGACTTGACATGGCCATTGCTAAACTCACTTGCAGATCCATTGGTGGGGAACAGCAGCAACATGCACAGACAAAAACTCAGCATGGCACTTCCATTAATATAATATCCCAGAGTGTCCTGATCCCACCTGGAGTACTGCATCCAGTCCTGGAGTCCTCAGCACAAGAAAGATGTGGACCTGTCAGAGCAGGTCCTGAAGAGGGCCACAAAGATGATCTGAGGGCTGGGGCATCTGTGCTATGAAGACAGGCTGAAAAAGCCGGGGTTGTTCAGACTGGATAAGAGAAGGCTTCAGGTAAACCTCATTATGGCTTTCCAGTACCTTAAGGCAGCGCATAGAAAGGAGGGAGAGTAACTATTTATACAGGCAGATAGTGACAGGACAAGGGGAAATGATTCTAAAGTGACATATTAGATATTATGACAAAACTCTTTAATCAAAGAATGATGAGCCTCTGGAATAGGCTGCCCAGAGAGACTATGGATGCCCCATCTCCAGAAGTGTTCCAGACCAGGTTGGATGGGGCTTTGAGCAACCCCATCTAGTGAGAGGCATTCCTGTCCACAACAAGGGTCTTGGAACTAGATGACATTTAAGGTCCCTTTCAACCCTAAACATTCTAGGATTCTAGAATTCTCTGAATTTTCATTGCATTTGCACTCAAAGTCGCTTCTCTGTTCCCCACTCCCTGAATCCCAAGGAGCACCTTGAGTACTCTGACACCCTGCTCCCATCAGGGCTGAAGAGCTTACAAACTGGGCACATTTGTTCATGGCTTCCATCCTTCCAGTGGCCAAAGAAATTTCACTAGATAGATAAAAGTAAAAACTGTGTTTAAAAAAAACACACAACATATATACATCACAATTTTCAACCTGCTTATTGTGGCTGAGACCCAGAACATTAACCTTCTTTTTTTTTTTTCCTACAAAAATAACTTCAGTGCAAATTCCAGCTGGAGTTTTACTGCTATGCAGGAAGCCTGATTTGCAACAGCTGCTCTCTGCTCCCAGTCCTCTCAGCAGGAATGGTCATTCTATAACCAGTGAGTGATAACTCCACAAATTATGCATGAAGGTTGCCCTTGCCTTCGTGCTGCCAGGAGGCAGGATGCCACAGAAGCCTGGCTTAACATTTCTTGGGAACAGTCTTAACTTGCCTCAGAGTGCCTATCTGCAACAGGAGAGGAAGGCAAGACATGAGAGGTTCTCAAATCCTGCAAACAACTAAGCATTGAACAGAAAGCTTAAAATGAGGGCTAGGATGTATGGCTGTTGAAGTTTCCGTAAAGGCACTCATTTCCTCTAAGTTATGGCCTTGATGTAGCCCATAGCAGCTACACCGTGGTTTCTCGAAAAAAACCCTAATTGAATTACCAATATTGTATTTCTCTCAAGAAAGGGCAGCTTAAAAAAAAAAAAAAGTTACGTCTGAATTTCCTTGCTAAGCAATGGGGGAATGATCCAATTTACAAATATATAGGAATAAAATTTACTTCTGGGACTAGCAAAATTAAATTGAAATATGTTCCAAATGTTACTTTTGTCACTAATTCCATCTGTTCTGCAAGTTGAATTCTGAGCTGGGAATATCATAAAAAACTGAACAGGGTACAAGCCATGAGAATCTCATTAGAAGAAGTACTTTTTAAGCGCATCTTTAGCAAACACGCTGTATTTATGAAGTTCCTATAAACCAAAGCAAATGAACATGAGACGTTCATGACATAGAATCAATCCCAAGTTTATGCATCTACAAAAGAAAAGATAAATGGAAGTCATATATCAAACAAATTAATATAATCAAACACTTATTTTTATCTTTCTGTTAATTTGGTAGAATAAAATTAATGTCACTTTTTCATTGATTTTCTACAGTTTTCTCCCACATAAGGATTCAGGAGCTGGTTTAGTTTAGATGTTCTTGAAAGCACAACATATCCTAATGACTGACAGGATGACAGAAAAGGGTTGACCTGACTACCACTTTCATAATGAAGTTTCTCTACTCAAAGAGAAATGTAATTCAAGAGTTGTATTAGTTCTTTTGAAAGGAATCTTCCATACTTTGAAACAGTGACCCCAGTAGACACTTTTTTTCCCAAGACTAAACACCAACAAGGACAAAAAGGAAAGAAGCTATTTGAAAGAAATTATTTTCATGTTATAAGACGGCTGTTTTGTCAGAACACTGAACCAGGGGTGTTTCATGAAGCTAAAGCAATAGGATTAACTTTTCAAAGTTCTTTATACTAAAAAGACAACAGAAATCTATTTTTACTTTGAGAGGACTATAAACATCATCTTGTTTGCTAACTGAAGTCTGATTATTCTGATTCTGTGGTAATATATGTTACAATAGGCAGTTAAATGTAACCCTGACACCCGATCCTGTCAGATCTTGGAAGCTAGGCAAGGTCAGGCCTGGTTAGTACTTGGATGGGAGACCTCCTGGGAATACCGGGGGCTGTAGGTTCTGGTCCTGAGGACTTCACTGTCACCATCCAAGCTTGCTCAGCCCCTAACAGATGAAACCTAGGACTTAAATGGTGGGGCCAGTTCTGCGCACGCTGTGCCTCACCTAAAACATCCACTGCGCAGGCTCGAAGAACACACCCACGTGGGGTGAGCCCTTCCAAAAAAGAAAAAATCTTTGATTGTGAAGCCTTGCCATGAGGATGATGATATGCTAAAATACTTTTTATAAGCAACAATATTTCTTTACAAGTCAAAATATCTACAGGCCTTTTGAAAATCGTAGCTGAACTCTGAATAACAGATTTGCAATTGGTTGCAGTAAGTAATGACTTCTTAAACTGTAAAACTCTGGGCAAACTGATACTTTTTTTGAATAGATAAAACATCTTATTTCTTAATTTATACTAACATATTAAAGATCAGTGCCTTTTTGGTAAGTGCAAGAAATTAATCATTGTGTACAATTAAAATTAATGTAAAAAACCTAGTAGATACAATCTCCTTAAAATATTTGGAACTGAATTTTGTTGGGAAAACATGTGCTAAGTTATCAATTGCCATATTTTCTTCTAGCATTTCTTTAATTTCCTTTACTGAGATTAAATCTATCTAGCTCAAGGATCATCTTTCTAATATTCTAACATTTGAAATACTACATTGCTCAAATACCATGGGAGCAATACTCTACACAAACAAAAAGTATCTTATTAAATGAGTAACACACTGAGCAACAGAAAAAATATTTTTCCTTTAAAAATCACATTCTAAATAGCTATAACAGACACCAAGTTAAAAAACCCCAATGCGTTAAAATTAAACAGTATAGTTAACTGCTGAAACTTCTATGTCCTCAAAAAGAAACAAAAGAGATTTTGCAAAATGGTATTTTTGAAAACCTTTGTTATAATTTTGTTCTGTGAGTAGCAATCCAATGTTGATCACACGGTTTTGACTATAAGGTCATATTCTAAAAAAATCATTCACTTCTTACACAGGAAAACTTCCACTAAATTTAATGGAATTTTGCCTGGCAAAGGAGCCTCAAGATTCTTGCTTTAGTGTATTATGCCCCATTTGATAACTGATAAAGTAATGACTCAGAAAATGGTAATAATTTAGTTTGGTCTACTCACTCCTAAATGGCTGAAAACATCTTCCCTTTTAAACTATAATTGTCATAAAACCTGCATCTTCAAAACTACATTTTGACCAACATTAAAAACAAAACCAAAACTAAAGAAGGTGACAAAATCATTCTGGTTTTAGGCTTGTTTTTATGATGTCTTCAACAATAATAAGCAAATCATGGGTCCTCCGGATAAAACTGCTATAGCAAAGTGTCAGCTCTAAATTCTCCATGCTTAAAAAAGCACTAGGAAAATAACAACTGAGCCAAACCAAGGAACATCAATGACCTTGGCAAAACCATGACCACCAGCCAGGTGACAGAATGACCATGACCACCAGCCAGGTTGAATTCTTCTTCTATGCTAATTTTAATAATCTTTATAATGTTAATTCTCAAAATTTTTGAATTTCTATACTCTGAAAGAAGGACATTGATAAGGGAATATGTATTGGAAGGCATATATGGGAAGAGTCTTTCATATAATTTTTTTCCTTTCTTTACAACATCTGTTTCCATATGTTGCCTGGATATTGTGACCTCCAGAGAAGATGGCAGTTCCTTAATTGTCTAAGCATTTATTGTCACAGCATTTCAGCAAGCATCCAATTTCACAGTCAGGATACCAGTGAAAAAGTATTCAGTATCTCTTTACATAGGATTTCTGTGACAGATCTATTAACTCTCATTCTATTGCCTTCAGCAGAAAACTGCCTTCCTGTGGTCATTTTGTAAACTTCTTTCCATAAGTAAATCAAAGTGGTGCTAAGAAAACTACTGAAGAAGTTTTAATTACCTACTGCAGATGCACAATACACTAAAAAAGAGAATGTTCATAACAATTCTGCATGCTTGGGATGCAAGAGATGAGTTTTTCCAAAGTCTATAGTACAAGTATTTGTATTGAACTGATTAAAACAGAGAAAATGGAATATAAAAAGTGTTTAGAAATATTATATTGAAAAATACTGGCATTGACACTATTATTTATACAATATAGTAATTTAATCATAGATATTTGAACCTAAAATAATGAAATTCTAGTTCATGCAGGTAACTGAAAGGTCTTCTCAGATTGCAGATCTTCTGTAACACTACTGAATCCCCCAGCTCTTTTTCCTTGACCAGTAAATAGATCTTTAATTCCTTTATGTAAAATGCACCAGTTTCATCTGTAGGGGTAATGAACACATATTTTAGCCCCATTCCTGACACATTTAATGCCTCATCATTAGGCTATTCTCCTCAAAAATTGGAATATGTTTTTGAATGCCTTTGACGTTGGAACAAGCTAAACATTAGGCCATTGAAGAAAGATGGGAAGTCAGGAGGGGAGCTCCCAGAAACAAAGTATTAAGACCATTTATTTATATTTTTGTTTATTTAATATATTGAAGAAACACTTAGGTCAGGAAATTACTCAGGACTGTAGTCCCTAGAGGATGGTGATGCTTCCCAGTAGTGCTGAGTAAGGTGCTTAAATCTCAAAGAGATATCTAATTTAAGATGTATTTCTGTGTTCAGCATTTCCTACTGGCTAACTCAGTCTCCCTGCTCAGCATGATGCTTTTTCTAAACCCTTTTCTGAGACATTGAACTCTGACATACATTCTACAGGAAGTCTTTGTATTATAGCAACATATCAGTAGGTTACAAGTTAGGAGCTACAGTGTCCTAGCTACTGCTGTGTCTCACCCCCTTGTGACTTCACAATCTTAAAAAACTGTTTAAATTAGTATTTTTCAGCTGATATAAACTTGTTCTATTACATTACGAGAACTATATCACTTTATATGACAAAAGGATGGCCCTGATTCTACAATTAAAAGTGTAAGCTTGTATCAGTCACAACAAGCACTCAATCACAATCCATATAGGAAAGAGACACCAAAGTGATTAATGCCTGAAAACTGACATAAGAACTTTAATTTCTATTGAGACAACCCTAAGTAATGGGCAAAGTGAACACCAGCGTTTCTAGACTGCAATTTGTACACAGGCCATAACCAAGACCTGACAAGTGATTTGTACAGCTTACCTCTTAGCCCAAAGGAAAGAGGCATTCTATGAGAACAGCTCAGTTGGTAGTTGTCCTATTACAGAATGACAAGTGATTTGATTGTGATACACAACGTAAGTGCTTTGTTCTCATTAAAAATGAACATGCTGTGGGAGACTTTTACCACTTACTCTACAGGTACCCACTGTGAAAAGCTAAGATATAATGAATATGTAATTTGAATATTTCTTTTATGGAAAAATCCAAAGAATCCAAAATAAAACTTGGGAAGAGGCCCTAGGGTTAGACAGAATTTTCTTCATCTGTTCTACCTACAGTTTTAAATGAGGTGACTTGTCATCTCTGAGCTATAACACCTTCTCTTTCAAATATTTACTGAATTGCCATGTCAGACTGTGGTATGTAGTACTATAATAGGATAGACAAACTATCAGTTACATGTTATAGCTGAAGTTCTATCTCTGCCATAAGAAAATTACAAAATCTATACCCACATCATATAATGTGCATGGTATTTCTGTGGGATATTTTTCTTTCATCCTTGGCTATCTTATCTGCAGTCTGTTTGTAGGGATGATGCTTGATATTCTAATCATTTGGGCAGATCCTGCAAATATTCTTTTAGGGAAAACAGTAGCATTGACACAGATTTACTCCTTTTTTCCAGCCTGGCATTCTAACCCTTAAACATAAAATTAAAATAAATTTTTAAAAAACCCAACACACTGAAACTAAAAATGCAGCAATTAAAAATATTTATTAAATATTATTATATTAGAAGTATTGAAAAATTACAGGTTTGAAATCTTGTGATCATGCTTTCAAGGTGAAACTATTACCTTCAAGAGGAAAATCCCATCTTCAGCACAAGTTATACAATAGCTACTTCCAGTATTACAAAGGGTCATAAATTCAACCTTTAGTCTTTGAAATTCGGCATTATAAACATTACAGAAGTACACAAAGATTTTTACAGAATCAAGGAATCACAGAATATGCTGAGTTGGAAGGGACCCACAAGGATCATCGAGTCCAGCTCCTGGCCCTGCACAATATCATCCCCAAAAGTCACACCTGAGAGTATCATGCAAATGCTCCTTGAACTTTGTCAGGTTTGGTGCTGTGATCACTTCCCTGGGGAGCCTTTTCTGGTGCCCAACCACCCTCTGGGTGAAGAACTTTTACTTAATATCCCATCTAAACTTCCTGTGACACAACTTCAGGCCATTCCCTCAGGTCATCTCCCTGGTTACCACAGAGAAGAGATCAGTATCTGTCCCTGCTCCTTCCCTAATGAGGAAGTTGCAACTGCCATGAGGTCTCCCCTCAGTCTCCTCTTCTCCAGCCTGAACAGACCCAGTCACCTCAGCCACTCCTCACACGCTTCCCCTCAAGGCCCTTCACCATCATTGTTGCCCTCCTTTGGACACTCTCTAATAGCTTCTATCTTTCTTTCTGCGTTGACCAAAACTGCATACAAAATTTAAGGTGAGGCTGTAGCAGTGCAGAGCAGAGTGGGACAATCACCTCCCTTGAGGTGTCCCTCTGAGATGTCTGCAGCTCTATATCTGAAAACTAAGGCATCTGAAGCATTACAGGATAATAATGGACAACAAATAACATTTTGTGGTTTCTTTTGTTGTTTTTTTTTTGTTGTTGTTTTTTTGTTTTTTGGTTTGGTTTGGTTGGTTCTTTTTAACAGTGCTATTTGCATAAGCATCATAGATAGAACATATTGAGTGTGAGAAGTGCCAGTTTTTGCAGAAGTCTATCAGAGGTTGCATATGGCTTCTTTGGTCATTAGTTCTGTAGCCACTTCCAGTTTATTATAAACATCCATAAAAGATGCCTATCTAAAAATATGTACACATGTATGTACAAAGCTGCATCAAATTTGAACCACAGTATAAGCATATCTAGAGCAAGACGTAACATGCCATAATGCTATCATACTTTTTCCAGGATCAACAATATCAATTTTCACTTCTCAAAGGACAGAAAAATAATTCCTCTTTTATTTTCAATCACTGAATAATATTCTTGGACAGTGTTGAAATGGAGTCAATTAAAATATTTTGATACTCTCTGCTACACTTGAAATTAAATAATTTTATAAGAAAGTGAAAGTTATTAAAGCAGCCAGATTGTCTCCTTCATGGAGCATAAAGCAAAAGTCAAAAGCAGAGCAAATCAGTGACAGAACTAATCAGACACGCTAAGAAAAAATTAGTTTTGTTCTTTGTTCAGTGGATATATCTGTATTTGGAAAGTTAATAGACTCTGCCATAAACAGTTCACTGCATTTAATTGTTTTGAAACACCCCAAAAGAACCTACACATAACAAGAAAGAAACGGACTGGAAGACCTATGGAGTTGGGCACAGGAGCCACTAAAGAAGCTCCTTTTGGGACAAATTCCCTAATCTTTCTGGATCTGCTGCATTAAAATACTCTATTTCCTTATGAGCCAAAACGTAAAGAATGTAGTTCCAAAAACTCTGCAGCAAGTTTTAACTTACAAAAATGGCTTATCAAAGGTGTGAGGGTGGCAGGGTTCTTACCTTGCCCATTTTCTGTTGTGCAGTGGGGTAGTACTTTTGTTTTGGAGTCAGGTACTACTTCTTCAGGTGTCATAGTCACAATTCATCTCTGTCCTGGTCTTTAATCATAACTTAGCTAAAGAAAATATTTATTCTGAATCTGAGGAAAATTACAGAGCATTTTAGTTGTATTGCAGTCAAGATGATTTCAATCATTATACCATACCACAAACACATACGAAGTGTTACATGATGTCTGGTCAAACTTCACTGGTTAAACAATAACCACTATTAATCTTTTCTATCTGGAATCCAGTCAACCCTCACGCAACCTCAAGTGGGAAGGGAATAAGGAGTCTCTCCTTTTTCTAAGGCCACTGCAAATTCAATTCAGAATTGCAGCAGTCCTAGCCAGCACTCAAGGGAGGATATGGATTGCTGCCAAGTTGTCTACTCAAGACCAACATACAAACTAGAAAAGATAAAGAAATGTGAAACAATAGCCCTGCCATGCCCTTGCACTGATAGTCACTAGCTTGTAGTGCTAGAGATCGCTGCTACATGCCTCCCCTTTCAAGGGTGTCACACTGAGACAAGGCAAACTGTCTTCTTACATTGCAACAGAGGAGCAGCACTGTAAATTTAGCTCATGATGATTTATGG
The DNA here is from genome assembly GCA_013396695.1 of Sakesphorus luctuosus. NCBI lineage: Eukaryota > Metazoa > Chordata > Aves > Passeriformes > Thamnophilidae > Sakesphorus > Sakesphorus luctuosus. The sequence goes on along the minus strand of VWZD01013291.1, from coordinate 53,629 downwards.
TAGTCCTTCCAAAAGAAAATAATGGTTTTACAGATGGGAAGAACTCTCAATAGCTTCTAAGTGTAAACCTCAAAAGTGTATTCCTCATCGAGGTGCCTCAGTCTCACTGAAGGACATGTGGATATAGCTAACTAGAAGTGTAGCTAGTACGAGTATCTTTATTCTATCTCCATTGTGTCACATGTTGAAGGGAATAATAGTTTTTCTCTTCAAATTAAAAACTGATGTTAAGAAGGCTTTTAAAGTTAAAGTCTGTAGATAATTAAAGTGCTGCTTATAAATTACTAACTGAAAAGAAACACATGTTCTCATCTTTATATTTGAAATACATACGCAATACAGAAATATTCAAATGCATAAAGTAAAACAGAAGCACCACTAGTTTCAGTAAGGATGAGGCAATGGCAAATCTGACATTAGTGATCCTTGCACAGGATGATCAGTGTCACTAGGCACTATATGAGCATAAATTCAACCAATTACTTCACTTTCTTTTTTTGGATAATTTAACCTGTTATCAAGAGTTTAGGTCACATGTTCTTCATCAAGAAGCTTGTTATGAATATAGTATATTGATACTGCCTTCTGAAAAATTGTGTTGTTTTTTTTTTTTTATATTCACAGAACCTGTTTCATATCCTAAGACACAAGTAGTATGAACTGTATAAAAATTCTGTTTACCATTATAGGTTTAATATGCTCAGTTCCTTTACAACAGGCATACAGTATTAAAAGTCGGAGGTCAGAAAACTTTTATTAAGATGACTAATGGAAAAAAGGTCTGAAAGGATATTATTTTATCTCAATATATAATTTGCAAGTGCATAAGATCTCATCATCCACATAACTGAAGTTATTTTTAATCATGAAGATCAAGGATTAATCTCTGATATTCTTTCATCACATAAGCTTTTATCATATGTTAATAATATAACTTTTATGTAATGCTAGATGTTGCAACTCATCAAACAGTAGAAAGATTAAAGTGAGGAAAAAAACATATGTAGGCCACACTGAAAAAAAATATAGATGGAAATAATTAGAAAGTAGAAAAGTAAACAGACAAAAAAATGCTAAGAACAAACGCATGCCATCAAAAGAAATTTAAACATAAACATGAAAATCTGTCACACATAAAATTAGAATACCCCTAGAGAGCACACATTCTTAATGACTGCATAACAAAATAATCATTTTAATTATTAGTTGAGGAGGTCCTCTTACATTGGTTTGCAAATGTATGAAATTATCCTTTAAAAAAAAACCAAAAAACAACCTCATGTAAGCAGGATTCATTAATAAGTGCAACACAACAATATGCCCCTGAGGAGAAGACGCTTCGTAAATTCCTATCTGTTGAAGACAATGGAAGCTTTTAAATGAAGAAAAAAAAAGAATACAATATAAATATGATGCTTAAATGTAAGATGTGATGTGGAAACTGAAATGTATTTGAAGTACTACTTAATCATACACTTGTCTAGAAGCTAATCAGTTTTAAAAAACTTGTTTAGTTTTATTCCATAAATAAATTCTGGTGTCACCATTTCACATGTATTTGTTATCAAAACACTAAATGTAAGGACAAGAGTCCTACTAATGGGAACACACTGTGAATTTTAGACTACCTCAGTGAATGCAAGCTGTGTGAGTCCACAAAAGGTTTTTCTATTCCAGAAGGAGCAGGTTTCTGTCCCTGCCTGTTACTGAGTGTCAACTGTCAACCAGAGAGTGTCCTTATCCTCTTTTTTAGACCTGAAGATGGCGATCAAAAGAGAAGATGTAGCTTCCTATTGTGAATTACAAGCATGCTGCCTTGTATTCCTGCAATTCCCCTGCTGTCTGGAGACTATAATGGCACTAAAACATCTCTTAATGTTTGATACTCTACTTAACCCTCAGCTGCTTAGAGAACTTGAGAGGAACAAATACAGAAGAAGGAACAAACACCCTCTCTGTAGCCTCACACCATCACAGTCTGTCACATCAGGAGCGTGAAATCATAGTTTCATAGGAAGGGGTGACACTGCAAAGGACCCAAAAGAGAAACATGCAGCTGTACAAGTCAGGATCTTGCATGCATTTGACACATTCAGCTGCTTAAAACACATCACACTGCTTATCTCTCGAGCTCTGACAAACAGAGGATGATGATAATGTGGCAGGTAATATCTTTGTGTCTGCTTGCTTTTGTGAGTGGAAGGTGCCATGTTCTGCCTTGGTAAAACAATTCGCAGAATCTGAAGGGATCAAGAGGAAAAAAGGAAAAGCACGAACGACCACAACTTTGAAAGTAATGCCAGATGATCTGACAATAAACAGGTCACAGCATGTCTAACAGCTTGCTGTTTCCTGGGAATAAAGTATCAAGGAGTAAGGCGAAGTTTCTAGGACACTTGCAAGTATCCCTTTAGTCCAACATTCAGAATGTACATGTCAGAAGCTCCCAAACACTCACATCTTCCCAGTCCCCTTCAGCCTTTGCTTTTTTTCAGTTTAATGTAACTCTCAAACCCCTTATTTCTTACGGAGGTAACTCTTACCATAAGCTACAGGTTTGTTGTTTTTGTTTTTCTAGTCTGAGCAGATACAGTTCAATTAGAATGCAATAAATTAAGCCAGCAATTCATAGAATTGTAGAAGCGTACAATCACAGAATCACTTGGGTTAGAAAGGACTTCAAGGATCACTGAGTCTAATCATTAATTCAGCATTTCCAAGCCCATCACTAAAGCACGTCCATAAGAGCAACATCATCATGTCTTTAAATGTCTTCAGGGATGGTGACTCCACCACTTCCCTGAGCAGCCTGTTCCAGTGCTTGACAAGCTTTTCCATGTTTGGGGTTTGTTTTGTTTTGTTCTGTTTTTCTGTTGTTGTTGGGTTTTGAGTTTGTTTTGGTTTTATTTTTTTTTCTAATATCCAATCTACACCTCCCCTGGTTATAATTGAGGCCATTTTCCTCTCATCCTAGCTCTTCTAACTCGGGAGAAGAGACTTACCTCCACCTGCTACAATGTCCTTTCAGGTAGTTGTAGAGAGTGATAAGGTGTCCCCTGAACCTCCATTTCAAGTTTTCAGGTTACTTCTCCCAGAATACATTATCATGTGTCTACTAAGTGTCAGAGTACTTATTCAACCAGTTTGGTTCTCTCTTCCAGGCTGAGCCAAGTTATTCCAACACCTGTGCTTGGGAAGGCACCTCCCCTCTGACAAAATGGCTTCATTTGAATGACTGCTAAAATCGTATTATATATGGAATACCTTGATTACCAGGGTTCAAGACTCCACGGACAACCTAAACCACCTCTCAAGCTGGTAGACAGAGAATAACACTCCTTGTTATCAAATCTTATAATAGAGAGAATATGTTTACACTTTAAACTGGAAGACACACTCTTAAATTCTGAGTAATTATTGCATCATGGCTTCGCAAAGCCATTAATTCTCCATTTTATCCCTGGTAAACTAAAAAAAAAACCCAAAACAATAAGAATTCTATAGAAAAGACTCATCCCTCTCAAATCTGCATAATGTCTTTCCTCTCTCAACAGCAACTAATTCAAAACTTTCCCAGTGACCTCTTTGCAAATCTTTTTTGTAAGCCACATCCCAGTGTTGCATTATCTTCCCCTGAGCTCTGGCAGAAGGACAAAGGTACCTAAACTCAGAAGGGTTTGTAGCTGACAAACAATCACTTGCTGTGGCCATGTATGCAGTCAAAGTTTATAGCAACAGAGTTGCAGCAGATCAAATACCCTAAATTGGTGTCTGTTTGGATAAACGGATTTTCTCATGCCAGACGCACAGGGAGTTTTTGTCACTAAATGACAAGAACTGATATAGGTGCTCTCTTTCTCTCCTGTCTGTAGACAGCTCTTAATTCATCTTTCTTGTTTCTATACTGACTAGTTCCATAATAAATGAGTCTTGTCTGTATCCTTCATTCGGTGGTTCAACAGCTGATGAGTTAAGATTTACAGGGTAAGTTTAGAGATGGAAGAAAGAAAAAATTCTCATTTTTGATAACATGCCTTCTGTCCATTTTTACATAATCTTTAAGCTTCCCAGGCTCATTGGGAAATACAAAGCTGACAAATATATTTGGGGAGTTTCTTGGAGTCTGTCGATCACATGAGATTATCCACAGATTCTTTCATTCTCTTTTCCTGATCTCTGATAAATAAGCAGATACCAAAGCATTATAAACCCACTGGTCATTTGTTCGCCTTTGCCCACCCTTTTCCTGTTTACCTACTTTCGGATAGATTGGTCTTTGATTGGTCTTTGCCTCTCACCTCACATCAGGAAAGTTAAAATCCTACAGCTCTTATGCAGCACACAAAGATAAGTAAGTTCTATATCAGTTAAAGGAGAATATATATTTCTTGTTTCTTTGATTTTATTTTACAGTCTAGGTAGCATTGCTTGCCGTCACATTGACACAACTAACCTCTGCAATGCCACAACAGTAACCATGTTGAAATGAACCCACTGGATACCTTAATGGAGCAATCTTTTGTTTGCTCCTATATATACAGAGATACCTTTCCTCTCAGCTCTTCAGGAAAAGCCCTAAAAATTCATCTCTTCTAAAAGGTTACTTATGCTAAAGATAACAAATAATTAGGATTAGAGACTTCAGTAGCAATTACTAATATCATATTACCAAGAATAATCTTTTTTTTAATAATTGTATAGGTACACAATGTACTTTCAGATTAAATTTACTGTATATCCTGATTCGCTCTAGGCACAGTAATTACCTTGTAGATCACTTTTAACACAAATTGATTTTCTCAGTTTTCTAAGAGTGTGCTCAATATCATTCCCAAATAAAACACTGTACCTAATCAGAAAGCAGAATTCAGAGAGAAAGCAAGTATATGATGAATTAGCCAATATGTCTGGAGAGACAGGAAAATGTGCAACTGCCATCGAAGGTAATGGGAGCATTTCACTCCTTGCAGGATTTTTGGTCTTAGTTATGAAAGCATTCTAGTTGGGATTCCTCTCAATGAAAAGATGTAAATCCAATTATAAAACAGTCTCTCATATAAACAAATGGTAACCTCAGTTAATGGAGGCACTGCCATTAAGCTCATGGTGCTGAGTTACCATTTCTGATTCGTTTTTTTCCCCCGTCTCATTCTCCTCTTGGCTATTTACTTCTTTGATAGAAATTTCTGTTGTTGTGATAAAATCTAGAAGTATATAAATCAGCCAACTACAGCCTATTCCTTTTTGCTCTGTGAAACATAGCAGCCACACACTAGGAAAAAATGCCAGGAATATCAGAAAAGCCACTTAATTTCTGTCATGGGATCAAGCCTTTTTCATACATCCATTTGTACTTCTACAAAAATTCAGAAGACTATCTGCAACTCAACAGTTACCTTTACAGAAACACTAATGTTAAAAAACCACCTTCTGCTACTCTGTCACTGTTAATAGGAATAAAAAGTCCCCCAATTAAACACAGCTTTCTGATTAGGGCGACAGTATTATTAATTGCTGCACTGCTCTTCCCCAAGAGAAAATAGAGGATTAAAAATTATCTGGGAGCAGCCTATGGTTAGGCTAAAGCTGTTAAAGGGAAGAAAACAACAGTACCAAAAAAAAGGTTAAAATCTTTCACAAAACTTCATTTTATTCTGACAAAGTATACTATTAAAAAAACAGTGTCTACCAGCAATTACCCCAGTTCAGCACTTGATATATTACTTCTATGTCTCTTATTTCTTTAATAATAGAGAAAAAAATGCCAGATTTTTACAGAACTTTAAGAATTACACTGAGTTTAAGGCTTAGTCTACATAAGACTGGTCGGCCGCCTTCAGTGAATGGAACTTAGTGACACCACCTAAATTAATCTTAGACTGAATAGTCAAAATAATACACTTCATCATTGAACACTTTCTTTGTATGATTATACTTCACCAAATCAGGTCACATAACTAACATTCTTACTCCTTCCCAAGTTTTCCATTAGTTTTGCTTAGTTTTTCTACAGTCCTTTTATCTCCTGAAAGATTTTCAAGTAAAATTTAATGACAGTGCAATTTTGCTATTGACTCTTGTGCTTTTAGAGAAAATTAAACTGCACCAAAACCTCCTGACTGCAGATGTTTTATTCTGAGTACATTGCAATTTATAAAAATTATTGCATGTAGCAGATAAAATAATTCAAAGAACTTGAAAATCTTCATGAATTTTGTTATTTTCTCCTAATTTATAGATTTATCTATGGGGTTTTTAAATGCACATTAAAGTCTGGCATTAGTTTAACTTCTGATTTCCATTTTCCATGTCTTAAAAGCTTCTTAAGAGGTAAAATGGCTCCTGTGAAAATCATCCCTTTAGTCTCTATTACTCTGATGAGCAAGCAAGGCAGAAATACTCGTCCTCCAAAAAACCTTTCTCTAGTCTCGAATAAGCCTTTTCTTTGATGCCCGGGACTGAGAACAATCAGGGACAGCTTAGCTTGCAGTGACTGGTGAGATTTCAGCCTGCATTTTCTCGAGGTCTCCAAGCTGTTCAGCAGTCACATCCTGAACCCCACTGGTTTACAGCGGTGGCACAGCATAAAATACCATGATGGGAGCCGTGACACTTCATCAGCTGACTGACAGGCAGTCCAGTATCTGTACAGTGCAGGTGGCGAAAAGAGATGGAAGCAATAACGTCAACATCCATTAAGCTGTTCACAGTTGTCATTCAGATCCTTAAGCAACCACTCAGATGCCTGGATCATCCTGCACAGTATAGCCAGCATATACCTGCCAATTTTAATATTTATCCCAGGAAAACATAAAAGGTCTTTTAAGCAGCCCTCATCTAAAGTGCTCCTAGTTTCTAAGAAATTACATTCTGGAGTGGGGAGCAGGGATAATCTGCTGCAGAATCAGGGGGCCACAACGGTAACAGAAGTAAGAGCAACTGAAGGTCAAAAGCTCGACTAAGACACAGCTCTGCTCACCAAGCTATTGAAGAATAGCTCTGCTGAATACATTAAGAGGCTTCTCTCCCATAGACATGGCTGAGTGTATGTCATGATAGGGGTTTTGATAGCTCTCATAATAGAAAGAATTGACTAAAAATCCCCTAATATTAGTTAATTTATTAACTAATATTTTAGTTAATAAAATTTAGCTAACTAAAATAGAATTTAGTTAATTTATTAACTAAAATCTCTTAATACAAGAGAAAGAATGTGGATTTATGTATTAAGAAGAGGTGTACGTTGGCTATTATCCAGTAAACAAACAAAACCAAACCAGATTGGAATGAGCCATGAAATCAAGTTGTTTCCCTTCCTCTGTTTTGCAGTTCAGGTTCAAAAAGGTGGCAGTTCTCAGCATGTTAACACATGTTCCCTAACTATTGAAAAGATATTCACATAAGGTAAATTGACTGAAACTGTGTTTTAGGGTTTCAATGGGTCTTTTTAAACTTCTAAAGCAGTACCACTCAACTTCAGTGGCTGTCTTGCCATGACCTTGTCTACACCCAGTTCCATCATGGATATTTTTGGTGACCAGCTGACATGCTGTTGACAACATCTAGGAAGAGACAGACTCCCCTGGATGGAACAAAAGCCACAAAAGCTGGTTTTGAACTCCTTAACTCATTTTCTATTTTTTTAACGTATTTTTTTTCTGTGTATGAGTTCTTTGAAAGACTAACAGGGTTTTTTTGTTGTTGGTGGTGTTTTATTTTTAATTAACATAGAAAATTCAACAGATTTTATGAAACTTTTAAAATCTGAATGGTTTATTTCTCAATTTCCCTTGTTTAATGAATTGATAATTCACGTGCCATAAAAGGTTCAACATCCTGTAAACACTACTAAATAATAATTTGACTACAGTATTATTTTCATCAAGTAGGTTGAAAATATTTGAATTACTGAAAGAAGGATGTTTTCAGTCCTTCTGTTTTATAAATTCAGTGGAATGGTCTGTAAACATTACTATGAATGCTGCAAACATTTTTTTTATTTTTTTTAAATAATTGGACATTCATAAAGAAAAGAGATAATATCAACAACTTTAAGAACAAGTTATGTTATCTAAAAATCACAGGTGAGGCTTAGGAAAATAGTGTTTGCTACCTCATTTATACAAGGTAACATGAAATACATTATATTAAGAGTTTTGTTGACTAAATTCTTTAGAGCTTTTTTTTTTGCCCTGAGATATGTCATGATCCTATTTGGATTGGCTTGATTAGACATCTTTAACCTCATGCAAAGAAACTGGCAAGGAGGATACATACAGCTTGAAAGTTTAAAGTAGTTATTTATTGCTTAATAAACACAAAAGATAGCTTGGATTTAATGTTTTATCAAACTATGCACTAATATGCTCCCCACACCGAATAAAAAACTCCAAGAGTCTTTGCTGGCATGGTGGGCATCAGTTGGTCTCCGGGGATAAATCTTCTATATCATTACACTGCATCATCCACTCCATCCAGTCTGCACCTATGACATTGACTGGAGATCAGGCTGATGACACAACTGCCTTTTTTTTAACTCCCTGACAAGGGCAGGGACATCTTCCACTAGACCATGTTGATCAGGGCTCTATCCAATTTAGCCTTGAACAATTCCAGGGGTGCGGCACCCACACCTTCTCGGGCAACCTGTTCCAGTGCCTCACCACATTCATAGTAAAGCATTTCTTTCTAATAGCTAATCTAAACCTACCTTCTTTGCTTTTAAAGCCATTACCCCTTGTCCTATTCCTACATGGCCTTGTAAAAAGTCCCTCTCCATCTCTCCTGTAGGCTCCCTTTAGGTACTGGAAGGCTGCTCTAAGGTCTCCCAAGGCCTTCTTTTCTCCAGGCTAAACAGTCACAACTCTCTCAGCCTGTCCTCATAGGACATCATGGTCCTCCTCTGGAGTGACTTCAACAGGTCCACCTCTTTATGTTGGGGGCCTCAAAGCTGAACACAGTACTCCACTCTAGCTGATAAGGGGGAAACAAACACCAAAGTACCTTCAAATTACCTATATAATTCTGTAAGTTGCCAATTTTGAAACTCAGTTTAGGCATTTCACTTGTCAGCATTATACCCATCTGGGGCGGTCCCGTGGTGTAGTGGAGAGCACTCCGGTCTCCGACTCCCAAGGTCGCAAGTTCGAGTCTTAGTATGGGACCGTCCCCGGCAGTTCAATGCCTCCCTGCCATCCGATCCCATCACATCTCAGATGCCAAGCAGGGTCAGTCCCGGTTAGTACCAGGTGCTGTAGACAGTCCCAAGGACTTCACTGTCACTGTCCAAGCTTGCTCAGCCGTGGCAAATGAACCTCAGGACTTAAACTGTGGGGCCATTTCTGCGCACGCTGTGCCTCACCTAAAAAATCTGCTGCGCAGGCTCGGAGGGCACACCCACGTGGGGTGAGCCCTTCCCAAATCTTCGTTCACGAAGGTTGGCCATTATATATTATATTATACCTATCCTTACTAAAAGTGCTATCCTTAGTAAAAAGCGGTACAACGGTGATCAAGACTTTAAGTTAGAGAAATGGCTTTGTAGTTGGTATCACTGGTAGGAGCACTTAAAAATACTGATATTTTCCCCCTCTTTCTCTAGCTTTTTTGTATAAAAAAATCAATCCCAAACAGCTTACTTGAATAAACAAGCACAGTCAAAGCTTCATCGTAATCATGCCAGGGAATATCACTGGAGCAAAAAATCATATTTGATTGTATTGTGAATATCTACGCAACCTGCTAAAAGATTTTGTGACAAATATAAGCAAAAGTGTATTTTTGGAGTGGAGATGGAAAACCACCACACTTTTAAGCTTCACTTTTTTTTTTTCCACAGGAATCAATTAAATTCTTTGTGCTTGTTACAACCAGATTAATTGTTCTGGAAATTATTTTCTTTGTTCCAAATTTGGTACTTGGCATATGTGGTTGGTTACCTAAGGCCTTGTCTGTATGGATGGAGACAGACAGAACTCCATTCATACCCCATATAATCAGGAATGAGCCCATTTTAGGCCAGAAGTAATTTAGTCCCTTTAGAAAACTGCCACATTCCAGCAAAGGGGCCTTACAAAAAGAAATAGAAATTCACTAATGTGGGTACATTGGTTTTGGATCAGAGCTGGCTCTTATCCAGACAGTTCAGAGTGTAATCAGAGGAGGTCAGGTTTCCCCTCCCCCCTCCATGTAGATGTGCTTCAAGTCATATTGCATTGTTTCTGCTCTCTGACAGTACAACTGTATTTTTTTTTCCACAGGAGAACAACTGGGGTACAATAAAACTCTAGTGCAGAGGGTCAATGCACATCCTGTACACTAACAGCTCCTAAATTATGGTCTAATTTACTTAACTGAACATAGGAATTAACTTTAAAAGCTTAAACAACCCATAAATTGCAGTATATTCAGGGCTGTATAACTGTTATTAAATAAACCATCTATTGATTATTACCTATCCACCGGATACCATTACAACTGGATGCCCATTACATGAAAACGGAGTTATAAAACTGATGAGGATGTTGCTTGTCTCTTAAAGTTCAAAGCACATTATTAAATTGCACACCATTCCTCTTAAAAAATAAAGCAAGTTTGTTGTTCTACATACTGTTTATTTCACCACACTAACTAAGAATGAGGAACTGGACATCTTTCGGAGTGTTTGACAACAATTAGGAATGACAAATCTTAAGTCACCTTTCTGTATAATGCTTCAGTACCGTAACCTTAAAGAGGGCAGCCAGCAGTTGGATGAGTGATGCAGTAAAACAGCTACAGCACTTGGTAGAAAATTATATACTGTCCTCTCAGACAGAGTTGTCTTCTGCTAATGTAGAAATAAGGCTGGGGGAAATGTAGTGTGTGAATTTACATGGGAATATCTCATGTAGTTAAAAACAAACAAACAAACAAAAACAAACAAACATGTAGTGATAGGACAAGGTGGAATGGCTTTAAATTGAAAGACAGTTGGTTTAGGTGAGCTCTTAGGAAAACATTCTTTAGTATGAAGGCAGTTAGGCACCGCAACAGGCTGCCCAGAAGAATTGTGGATGCCGCACCCCTGGAAGTACTCAAGGCCAGGTTGGATGGAGCTCTGAGAAAGCTGTTCTAGTGAAAGGCGTACCTGCCCATGGCAGGAGGGTTGGAACTAGATGATCTTTAAGGTCACTTCCAGATCAAACCAGTTTATGATTCTGTGTATTAACAATGCTCTCTTCAACATCTATAGTAACAAAAAAAACCAAAATTCAATGACCTTCATTCTGGGAAGAAAACAATTTGGTACTCAAAACTATTTGGTATTTTGTTCAATCAACAGCTCAGTGCCCGAATGGAGATCAGTAACAAGTGGTGTCTCACAGTGCTCTCTATAGGGACCAGGTTCAGTATCTTTATTTAATGACATAGTCTCTGGGATTTAATGCACTCTCAATAAGTTTTTGGATGACTCAGGGGTGCAGTTGATTCACTTACAGGAAGGGGTGCTATTTAGGGGGATCTTGACAGGCTTGAGGAGTAGGCCCACATAAACTTCTTTAAGTTCATCAAGGCCAAATGCAAAGTCCTACACCTGGGTCAAGACAATACCTAATGTCAATACAGACTGTGGAATGACTGGACTGAGAGCAGCCCTGGACTTCATGATATTGTTGGATGAAAAATTAGATGTGAGGTGGCAATGGGCATTCGCAACCTCATCATGGCTAGGCTTTGTGAATGAAGATTTGGGAAAGGCTCTCCCCATGTGGCTGTGCCCTTCCAGCCTGCACAGTGGATTTTTTAGGTGAGGCACAGCATGCACAGAACTGGCCTCACCCTTTAACTCCTGAGGTTCATCTGTCACGGCTGAGCTTGCTTGGGTGGTGACAGTGAAGTCCTCAGGACCAGAACCTACAGCCCCCTGTATTCCCAGGAGGTCTCCCATCCAAATACTAACTGGGGCTGATCCTGCTTAGCTTCCAAGATCAGATGGGATCGGGTGTCAGGGTGGCATTTAATTGTCTGCTTGCAACCTAGAAAACCAATTATACCCTGGGGTGTATAAACTCATGCACGTCCAGCAGATTGAGGGAGGCTATTNATTTTTTAGGTGAGGCACAGCATGCACAGAACTGGCCTCACCCTTTAACTCCTGAGGTTCATCTGTCACGGCTGAGCTTGCTTGGGTGGTGACAGTGAAGTCCTCAGGACCAGAACCTACAGCCCCCTGTATTCCCAGGAGGTCTCCCATCCAAATACTAACTGGGGCTGATCCTGCTTAGCTTCCAAGATCAGATGGGATCGGGTGTCAGGGTGGCATTTAATTGTCTGCTTGCAACCTAGAAAACCAATTATACCCTGGGGTGTATAAACTCATGCACGTCCAGCAGATTGAGGGAGGCTATTTCCCCCTCTACTCTGCTCTAGTGAGACCCCATCTGGAGTACTGTGTTCAGCTGTGGGGCCTCCAGTAATGAAAGACATGGACCTGTTAAAGCATGTTCAGAGGAAAGCTACAAAGATCATCAGAGGGCTGGAACACCTCTGCAGTGAAGGAAGGCTGTAAAAGATGCGGTTGTTCAGCCTGGAGAAGAGAAGGCTTTGGGGAGACTTTTTGTGGTGATGCCTCAGCGGGGTTTTGATTTTTTCTGATTTTCTAACTTTTATAGATTTTTAAAAGCAATTGTAATTGTAGTGAAAATGCAGACTTCAGTGTTTTAGCATTTCTAACAGCATAAGTTCAATGTTTATACACTGTAACCCCTATCCCATATCAATGCCTCAAATTCTGTTACACTATTTAGTCTTATTTTCAAGGTAGAAAGCTGAATAATATCAGAAGGCCTGCAGTGTAAGACATAAATACAGGCCAACGACCTCGAAGTCTAAGTACACTGGAAAACCTCCAAGTGCCCTATGTGTGCTGGGAAGATGAAGAATGTGATAGATAAGTGATCAATATAAAATTTCCTTGTTAAATTGAGTTGATGATTTGATATAAAGTTTTTGTATTGGTTTTAATAAAGCAAAGTTTGTCATGTCATTGTGATTAAGGCTCTGCTGCTTTTAAGAAATTTTGCAAGGCCTGAACGCAGAACCAAGTACTTCTTTAAATGTATTTTGTGTATGCTAAAAATTGTTAACTGTGTAACCACAAAGCTTAACCGCAAGTCTTGGAATATTTCCCCAGATGTGTCTTGTGATGATTTCATCTTAGTCTTATATGGAGGCCTTATACCTTATGATTCCTATTAGGGGTGTGGAGTTTCTATATAAGATTAAAATTAGTAAAAAGATGTAAACTGGACATGCCTAAAATTATTTTGGGACCACCATACGATCACCTGAAAAGAAGGAGGACATCGATCACAAGACAGATGAAGCCGAGAAATAGACGAAAATAGAAAAACCCGGATTAAAAAGAGGAACTAGCCACCGGCTTGTTGTTTC
>VWZD01013291.1:17640-33796 GCA_013396695.1 Sakesphorus luctuosus | reverse complement strand
TTTGGAAAGAATTTTTCAATGACATCTGCTAAAAAGATGAGATCTGGCATTTATCTGTAGCAAAGACTTCAGAAAGATCTACTTTTTCTTAAATTAAGAAATTTCTATATGGTTCTTCTGTACAGAGCACAGCATGCTGAAAAAAGGGAAAAAAATGAAATTTTCCTGACTTTTCGCAAACTCTAACACATTCCCCTAGGCTTAAAGCTTATTTTTATGTCTCCCCAGCAAACTACTCTGCAAAAGACTCCAGGTTTGGGGTTTTTTTTTAAAAAAAAGAAAATCAGTAGTGTTTGTTTACTTCCTGCATATGAAAAGAGCTGAAAAATATGCAGGTCTTTTGAATGATGTATTGCAAAAATAACAGAAAAGTTAAAATTTTCTGTAGAAAGCAGCTTTCTGTGTACTTACAATATCAAAGTGTTTCCAAGACTCATTTTTCCATCTTTTATATCCCTTTTATTTCAGAGGCCATTGTGCCCATATAAATGGCATTTCATATTCCCTTGAGGGAAAAAATAAGTGTATTTTTTAAGCCAGATTTTTGTGAACAAATACATGACCTTAAACTATTGTAAAGTGTTTTCTAATAAAGATTTCTTCTTTCTTCAAATACCTCACTAGGCATTCGTTCATAGGGGCCTAGGAAATACCATGTTGGATCTGAAAAGGGTTGGTCTAATTTCATATTCTCTTACCAGAAGTGTCTTGACGAGGAATTACATGTGTAACAGATTTGAACTTTCTACATACTAAGAAAGCAAGCCTTCTAGAGTTCAATACAATTCAACTCACATATGTCAGAATCTTAAGGGTTTTTTAGCATTGAGTTTTGGAACATATAAGACTATACCTGCTAAAGACACTTTAAATGTAAGACAAGTCTCACTACAGCAGAAGGCATCCAAAGCTGAAAAGTCTTTTCCAAACATCTAAAAAGTAATTATTCTATGCCGTAAGAAATGAATTGAACTTCTCTCTTGTATAACTGGGGATGTTCTCTTTTATTCCTATAGCTGTCTAATCCTTTTTACTAAGATCTTGGTCCCAGTGAATTAATTCTTTGCTTTAGTATGACATGCTTGGTGTATTTAGCCCTAAGACAATTTAGGGGTGACATAGGAAATCATTGCAGGCTTTCCCTAGAGTATATTCTTCTCTCGTCTTCAAGGAATCAATCCTGCAAAGAGAAATTGAGAAGACAAACAAGAAAGAGTGCTAGAGGCTGGCTGAAAGACTGCCTTTACCTTAATAGCAGAGAAGAAACTCCTGCAAAAATACCCTGGATTTCTGTGACCCCTTAAGAAACTCTCCAGGGCAAAGTAAGCTGCTTTTTAAATGAGAAAACAGTGATCCGTGGAAAGGCTAGGGGTTTTTTTGCAGGTCCAAGACATTTTCTGGAGGTATTTAGGAGAGAATTTACCTTACAACAGAGACTCAGGGTAAACGTTTATGCACCAGTTAGGTTCCATTTCATTCTTGCTGTAAGCACTGAAATGTATAGCTCTTGAGCTCTTTTTCTATTCTGAAATAAATTACAGTTTAATACTCATAAAACTCAATGAACAGAAAGTCTCACCCTGGGGAAATGGTGATAGCTGGTCCAATTTGCTATCCCACGAGCGTATTAAGCCTTCCTACCCACACTTTGGTTTGTGCCACTCATGCCCACTGGTCCTTCTATCATTCATGCTTCAGCTATATCTGTCATTAAGATGCCATTATCTGCATCCTGGGCTGCATCAAAAGAGGAGTGACCAGCAGGTTGAGGGATGTGGTTCTGCCTCTCTACTCCACTCTTATGAGACCTCATCTATGTCCAGTTCTGGGATCCTCAGCATAGGAAAGACATGGACTTGTTGGATCGGGTCCAGAGGAGGGCAACAAAGATGACCAGAGCACTGGAGCACCTCTCCAACAAAGACAGGCTGAGAGAGCTGGGGTTGTTCAGCCTTGTAAGAAAAGGCTCCAGGAAGACCTCATTGTGGCTTTCCAGTACTTAAATGGGCTTATGAATGAGAGGGAGATAAACTTTTTACACCGGCAGATAGCAATAGGAAAAGTAGAAATGGTTTTAAACTGCAAGATGAGAGATTTAGTTTAGATGTTAGGAAGAAATTCTTTACTCAGATTGTAGTTAAGCACTGGAACAGATTGCCCAGAGAAGCTGTGGATACCCCATCCCTGGAAGTGTTCAAGGCCAAGTTGAATGGGCCTTTGAGCAACCTGGTCTAGTGGAAGGTGTCCCTGACCATGGTGGGAGGGTTGGAACTAGATGATCTTCCAGGTCCCTTCCAACCCAAGCCATTCTATGATTCTGTGATGAAAAAGAGCAAATAAATTTACAAGTTAAATTAGCCTATTTTGCCTGCAATATCTTAATTATTTCATGTGCAGAGGACAAACATTTCCTTTCTTTTATTAACATACTTATTTATGAGATCATACAAATTCTTTTGTAGCAGATAGTGGTTTGAATAGGAAATATAATATACATATATGAAATATATAACATACAAAACATGTATTATAGACTCAAAGATATATAATCAGATCCATTGTAAGATATTTAGGTAATAAAAAGGTGTAACAATAATGCCTGGGATTAGAAAAAAACAGAGAAGCATTGCATGAAATTTTATCATATATTACATTATTCTATCATCCCAAAAAAATTAAAGACTTGTAAATGTATATACAGCTGATAACACTTTATCTTGAAGTCCACCTTTTCAGTCTTTGCTTCTGTAGGGACCTTTTGTTTTGAGTTCCAAATCACTCTCTGACATTACTTCCTCTCTGCAATCACCTACAAGTATCATTTACTAGCAGTACTTTCATGATTTCCCTTTCCCATTTTATTTGAATAAATATTTCCAGAACAAAACAGCAGCTAGTTTACAGTATTCTAAATTCTATTATCACGTGTCCTCCCTGCATTTCTAATCGATATAAGCCTTCTTTCTTTTCTCCCAATCCCCACTAGTATTTGCATGTCCTTTTAATTTATTGCTAAACTCCAAGTTTCCTCAAGTACATTATCTTTCTTAAATCTCTACTGAAGATATAGATTCAAATAGGAATCTATGCAGATGTCACTACCCCATTGTTGTTGTTAATTTTTACTGTTTGTGTAGCCCACAGTCCACTTTAAATGTATTAAAACCCAAACCAATCTTAATTAAGTTTTATAGAAATATGAGTAATATCCATGTCTTCTCATTTAATACTTTCATTTATATTTTCCAATTCCCCCCAAAAAGCTGGGTAACGTTTATAGTACTAGAACAGATTTAATACAGAAATTCATGGTAATTATTAACATTTTGTTACTTTCACATAGTGATATCCTTTCAGATTACTTTCATAGTTTTACTAGTCTAGAAATTGGATTCTTAGAACACTGAAGTTAGCTATTTTCTTTTTTAATTTTTTAAAAAGTAATTATACAATCCTGTGTTATTTACTCTAATAGTCTATAATACACACTCCCTATATTGCTGTATTCCTGCATATTCGGATTTTTCACAGATGACCTTATTTCTTGTTTGTGAAGTTGTTACACTTTTATTGTTCTAGAATCACCCTTAATTTATTATTCCTAAAAAGGAGCTTTTTAAACTCAGATATTTTAAGTAAGATTATTATCATCCCTTTCAGACTTTTTGGTATTTGTTTTTTCCCTGTGATGTTGTAAAAAAATCTTATTATCTTAACCCCCTTGGCTAGTATTAATCCATTTCTCTTTTTATACTGCCTTATCTTTGCCCTACAAGCTTTAACTTCGAATATTCTTGTCTGGCTGCCTCTTCTCATTCCCCTTTCCAGAATACTATTCAATAGTGATTCCTTATCTTGTCTTTCAGTGCCAGAAGCCACCAACAGCATGGTACAGCTGTGACATATCACAAGCAAAAGGGAAGGCACGCAAACATGCCTTGCTTTGTGTGAGTGATGCAAAATACTGTAAGAAACTATTATTTCTTTTTTTAAACGCGGCCTCTTGGCAACACTGAACCTTGACTTGCTAAATACCAAACTTTTTCAAAAATCTGTAGATTAAGGATGACTCAGCCATCATTATGTTTTGAAAATTTTCTTTAAAATTTTGATTAGCTATTCTTCATATTAACTATTTTGGCCATCCTGCACACTGTCATTGTGATTTAGGTCTTTTTTCTACTAATCAGAATACTACAACTGGAAGCATGATAAAGAGTAACTAAAAAACCATGGACCTTTACAGTGACTGACAGGAATAACAGAACTCATTGTCAATATTCCGACTATGGGTCTAATTATCTGCTGAATAATGACAAATGTACAGACCATTAGGGATCAAAAACAACCACACCATGAACCAAAGAGAAGACTCAACTAAAATATGCAACTCTATTAGTTTTACCCTGAGAAAACGATTGGATTACACGACCTTCAGAACCTTTGAAATTAAAATTAATCTATGAATCTATTCCACACAATTTCAAAAGCATTTTGGAATCTATTCACAAAAATGGGCCTAAAAGTAAAATGTTAGCCTTAAGGCACCAACCTTAAGATCTCTTGGCTTTGTTACCTGGTTACATGAACACAATGAACTTCTCTCAAATATGAAACAACTCCCAAATCTTAGTAGACATTCATACATTAAAAAAATACCTCAGTCATAAGTTGTAAAATTTGAGCTCTTGTCTTATAAAAGTGCTCAATATCTGAATCCTGCGTACTACTTCGCACCAGGGGACTGCTAAAATATAACCAAATCATGAATATGGACTCTTAACCTATGTGATCTTCCAGGGATTACCATCAGTATTAAATGCTCACTTGTCATAAAAAAAAAAGTAGTCCAGCTAACTTTTCTCACAAGCTGAAGTTGTAAAGGATTCAAGATTCCAACCTCATCTAACAATATTTTCCAGAGGTTTCCCAATTCTAACTTTACAACTATGTTACATCCTTTTCACAGCAGAATCTAAATTAAAAAAAAAAAGGTAAAGCTCATTTGTTTACAAACATTTTTTTTGCTAAATGTAGAAACAGAACTGCTGTAAATAACACCAGCATTTATTTTATTAGCACTGTAATGGTTGAGGGTAGCCTCAGCAACCACGATTCTCTTGTTCTCATACACTTCTCAGACTTACTGATGGAGGCATATATTGCCTTTTGATAGCTGTATATAAACAATTTTTCTGAAAACATAGAAAATAATCTAATTCACATATAAAAGAATAAGAGACCAAATTTAGTAAAAAGTATATTCAGGTTAATGTCATTAGGAAATCTGTTTAAATATTTTAACTGTATATTTCTCAGTGAGATGGCATTGATTTTTTTCTCAGGTTACCATGGATTTGTACATTAATGGAACACTTAATTGTTAGGACTATGCAACTCAGTTCTGTGTGGTTGTGCTTACAATGTGACTAATGAGTGGTCTGCACAAAAATGAAATTTCTTGGAAAACAGAAATGTGTGCTCAGAGGTCATAGAGGACACCTGTGTGGACAAATACGTTTTTGTACAGTATCTGGCCAGAGTTCAAGATTCATGATACTAAATGTTCACCTGGGAGAACAAGCACAACTTCAGCTGTGGCAAATGTGCCAGAGACGGGGGGACTAAAAAAGCAAGGGGGTAATTTAGAGCATTTTTTTGAATAAAAACCAAACTAGCTATTCAGTAATAAAAATGAAGATTAACTGAATAAAGACAGCTCAGAGAGCAAGAGTGCTCCCAGCACCATTGCCAGTCAAAAGCTCATAGATCTAACATTGCCCTGAAAAGGTCATCAGTCCATCTGTTTCTTTGGCTGAGGTGACAACCAGCCTATATGGATTACTCTCTCCTCACAGTATTTAACATTCCATAATCCTCAAACTAAACAGAGGCAATCCCATAAAAATCCAGGGGACAATCTAAGACATTTCTATGCTGTTGCAGACAAAGTGGGCTTAAAGGAACATAGTTATTATTCTGTAGTAAAAAACCACTGATTTCAACAGATTCTGACCGCCTAGATCCTCCAAATGAAATTTGAAATGATGTCTCTATGTAGGCAAATATTTCCATTTCTCTGAGTTTATAGTGTGGTTTATTATAAATAAAACAGAAAATGTACAACATACATTGAAGTATTTGTTTCAATAATTACGTTTGTTGCATCATTGTACTCACAAATGAAAGTATTTCAATGTTGTTTTACATTCATGTGATTTCAGAGACTTCTTACATCATTTAGATTAAGATATTGTCAGATTTGAGTAGACTACAGTGCATTTACACAAGACAGATCTATTAAAAATTTACTAATTAATTGTGACAATGAAACCACTACAGTAAGAAAAATAAGGTCTTAAGTAACACCTGTATCTTTGTTTTTCTTACACTAATAACTAACTTGTAACTGTGCTTTTATATCAAGAGAAAAACTAATGCTTGCTATAAATAAAATCTAGAAATTTCACTGTGAATTTCATTTTTAAGAGTGTGTGTGGCTCTTTCTAGTAGTTCTTGTGCTTAAGCTGACAAGAACCCAAAACTATAGAACAGGAAAGACTCTCTGGCCATCTTTCTTGCCTTCCATTCTACAGACCTCAGTGGAAATTAAATATTAAAGTAAGTAAGCAAAGCCTGACAAGCAACATCATTAAAATCTTTAAGATTACTGCAAATGGATTAATTCACAATATTTGCACATGGTCTAGATACCTGTTTTGGTGTCTAAAAGAGGACTAAGCAGAATTGAAATATTTACTTCAAGCAAGTGGTGCAGATGACCTGAAATTAGCTTCTGAAGAGCCTGTGTGGGGAAATCCCTGTTCCCAATGGGCCTAAATAAAGGCTTCCAGCACTGCACACTGCACTTCGTTCCTCCTTTGAGCTTGGTCATGGACCTAGGTGAACATGCAAGTCTGCTGTGTGACAGAAAAAGGCATCTTACCTGCTGATGACTGAACCTCCACATGCTCTTGGGCAATGATATATATCTGAGAGAGTACTGAGCTGATCCCAAAGACTCTTGCTCTTATTCAAAAATACTGGCTACAGAAAAAGATGGCAGTACATCTTTCACATATAAATATGCTTAAGTAAGTACCTCTTAAGGAGAATGAGACACAAGTTTGTGGTAATACTCAGCCTGAGAAAACTGAAGCCATTATTTGCTCTTTCCCGGGATACTGCTCTCACTAGATTTGTAGGGTTGGCAGAAGCAACTCAGAGGCAACTGCACAATGTACTGACGGCTGAAGTGCTTCCTGACGGAGGGAAAACTCTGGGACATCTACACATTGAACTCACATCCTATCTTAGCCCACTGCATTTTGGTTGCCAGCCATCACTCTACCATCAGAGCAGTAATGGGACTTGCAGAAATGAAGGAGGCATGGACTGGAAGGCATATCCTGCCTTTTGTGCCTGAAATCTCTTTTGTGCATGAAACCAGTGGAGAAAACCAGTGAAAGCAGATGGCAGAGGGCAAAGGGAGAAAAGAAACAGATCTGCAGAGTTCATAACAGAGGAATCTGCAAAGTAGAGCATTAAGCTGGCAAAACTGGACTCTTCACCAACCTTCAACTTCAACTGGTTGTGTGACCGGAGTGATTAGGAACAAAACCAGGGGATTAAATACAAGGATTCTATTTCTTTGTCCAAGCCTCCGCATTTCTTGAATTAGCTGAAATAAAAACTGGTTTTCCTTTCATTTTCTCGTTGTTTTTTTTTATTTGTAATACCTACAAAGCTTATGTGTTTGTTTACTTCACCTGTTTTATGCCCCAGACACAATAAACTGTAAGCTTAGAGTACTAATAAGACCAGAGCTCTGTGAAAGTGCAAGCTTCTGGGAAATCTGAGGGGGTTAGTTGAAAGAGTAATGTGAAGAGCTAACAACCTAGACACAAGACAAAGCACAGGGAGACCAAACAGGAAAAAAAGTGAAAAACATGCTTGGAGGCAGTATAATTTCAAGGGAAGCTTAAGTATGTATAAACCTTGTGTTATGAGCTGCGAACAAAGAAGCCTGCTCAGGATTTAGCTGTGAGTTCCATTGGTGCAATGTGACAATTTCTAGCAGAGAACTAGAAGTTGCAAATACCAAATATGCTGAAATGGACTTTGTGGCCTGAGGGTCTGTCTTATGAGAGGAACAGTGTGTGATCATCCTGCAAGTTAGCATGCACATAATGTATTCTCTGATCAACACAGCACTTTGTGTCTTCGCCAGCACATCACTGCTACCATGAGCAATGTGTGTCTGCCAAGGAACAAAGAAGAATACCGGGGGTCTTTTTAACTGCATGCCAAAAGTATCCATGCCCTGAAATGGCAGAATTCCCAGCTGTATCACAGTACCAGACACTATCTTGGTATCATATCGCAATAGTGTCTTTCAATAAAAGAGATTCAGCATCTCCAGTATTTTTTCCTCAAGAAATCTCCTATGAACCCTACGTCCAATCTCCACTGTTTTACTTCCTTATGCATTTTGAGATAATTCATGTCAAAGACAAAAATACCTTCTAAATTTTCATCTTTTCAGTTAATTTGAAATCTAATTTTCTCCTTCTGTAAAGGTCCACATAGACTTCTCTTCAGAATACCACAGGATTCTCCTTAATTTGCCAAAAAAAGATCACCTTTAATTAATAGTATTTATTCTTACAATGTAGAAAGGCTGTAAGTAGTCATGAAATATAAGCTCGGGACTTGTAATGGCAACTGAGCTGTGAGGAATGACTTTTAAATCCTTGTTTGGTATTAGACTTCTAGCTAAGATCCATGCTAACAGGGTAATTCACAATATTCTGTGCTGCTAGCAAAATAACTTGCATTTTTTTTGAGATCAGTTTTACCCAGATAATAGCAACCAGATTTTTGAAAATATCCAAATTGATTTTAATGCAAAATTATTTTGTACAATTTTCTATGCCCAACTGTTTGAAGTGAAATATTGTGGTTGAAGTATATATCCAATGGAAAACAGACCCTAGAAATGTAAAAAAAATCCTTTGACATCCTGCCACAGCATTCCTGCAAGATATTCTGTTAGGATTTTTAAAAATTGCACTTACTAACCTCAGAAATCTAATAACTGCTAGACTATTTTTCAGTAGATCACCAAAACATCCTGCACTTGCAGTTTTCATCTTATGCTATCTAAGTAAATTATAAATGTTGTTACGATGATCTTCTTGTGTTTTTTGATAACATTTACTACGTAACCTCATGTCCTTTAGAGCCACATATTCTTCCACAGCTCATATTATAATAAGTACTATCTTCCAATACTTCATAATTTAATGCTTTCTCCTTCTTAGGAAGAACACTCTGACAGTGGTTGTCATCTCGCATGACTGTCAACTTTGTGTTCAGACATATATTTTAGAGATAAATACATACCAAAACTTACACGAAAACAAGAATTAAAAAGCATCTATTTTTAGAGTAGTTGTCAGTCGTAGCCAAACATCAGCCAACTGCTCCTAAAAAGATTCCCGTTTTTATCTAGATGTGTCCAGTGTGATATAATTTCTCAAATATAAATCAATAATGTGGAACTACTATTTTTTTTTTCATCTAATGAAAAAAGATGCATGCTTTAGAATGCTAAAATTTTGCAAAAAATTCCATGTCAGCTTCTGGGCACATTCACCAGAAACAGGGGGAAAAAAAGTACAATGACAATAACCACTGCCTTCTTCATGATTCTAAATATATTTTAGTGCAGCCCCATATTGCAATAAATACAGCACTACCATTGCCATTAAAAAGCCTCAGGACATGTCAAGTATTTTTTGAACTTGTCCTGTTCTTTCTGAAGCTTTATTTACCTTGTTTAATGACCACCCAGCTACTGTCTCATTTGTTAACTTTTGCTTCTTTGTAGGACCTTATTAATTTTATAGATGGTTACAATGAATAGTTATTCCGTACAGAATTATATACTTATTACTGCAGCATAATGATGCAATGCAGAAGACCAGAGTCTTGGCAAAGAGAGAATGGTGTGAGAGCAGAGTTGTCCAAGCAGGAAACAGTGGGTGCAGTGCAGGGTAGCACAGGTCTGGAAGAGCCAGTGAAAAGCAAATCATGGCCCTGGGGACCCCAGAGCCCACAATAATACACTGATGAACAGCTAAAGCAGTGCAGACCTGGGACTTGGACAAAATTGGGTTCTAGGATAACAAGAAAAAAGAATATTTATCCAATTTATATGAGACAGTTCATATATAGTAAAATAATTTATATTATTAATATTTATTAATAATTATTTGTTTGACTGCAATTTATTATTGTTGTTGGGATTATTTTTATAATATTTAGAGATATTATTTTTAATAATAAAATAATGGTTTCCTGTTCTAATATTGATGAGATATATTTCAGGAGCCCACATCTTCAATTGAGGGTATTTACAAGCAAACCTGCTTTTAATTAAATCCCATTTATGTAAGTAATGCTATTGATTCAGTGAGAATATTTATGTACAAACAAACACAAAAGAAGGAATTAGTTATGTCTGAAAAATATTTAGATGCTTCATCCTGACAACCTTGGATACCTCGCCATGTCTTATTTATCCTAGAAATTCAGTTATTGTGAAGTTAGTGTACATGTTATCAGACTAAAACCTACTTTTTGCAACACTTCAGATTTCACATGAACAAAAATCCATTATCCAAAAGCTTAAAAACATGGATAGGAGATAAATGTAAGAGTCCTTCATTCTCTTAATCTATTTCATCTCAAAGCAACCAATAAAATCACACTTTCACTTCAACCACCAGAAAATACCTGGGAAGAACATAGATTTGATTTTCATCAGATCTATGAGGGAAAAAAAATCAGGTTTAGTAGTGATGGCATAATCTATATACTCTAAGTATCTGTATAATACTTATTTCCAAGCAAAACTCTGACATACTTATAATACCACCAGAAGGCAAGGCAAGGCACTATTCTAACAACGCTGCAGGGAAAGGAACTGGAGCAGAGAAGCATCAAAAAGTATTTACAAAAAAAAAATCAAATAAATTTACATGCTTCAGCCTCACTTTCAAGACCCACATTCCAAACGGGGACCTTCCAGAATGTTCATCCCAGGACAGTCCACACTTGTTGGTGTTTAAGGGCCATACGCAACATGTGCAAGGTGCACGCAAGCATCTCGGCACTGCCTTACTCTGATAAGTAGCAAACTCCTGAGCAGAGTGAATCTAAAAGTTGGTCTCGGATCATCCTGGCTCAACCAAGCTTTGCACAGGACACAACTAGAGATGGCATCCTGCTTTTATTATCTTCTGTATATGAACTGCCAATGCAGACCTGAATGTCCTGTAAACAGCTGCAACATTTGGAGTAATCCGGACTCAGTGGCTCTCCTCAGAAGGTTCTATCTGGTCAAGGAACAGGAATATTATTGATTTTTCCCAAATCTAAAGGTGCCTCAAATTTTGTGAATAAATTCAAAATTCTGTGGACTAAAGATAATGCATAAGTAATAATTTGAACACTCATTTACAAGACAGGGAAATACTGGTTCCAAGGCTGACTCCAATTATTTTAAGTACATTTAAGTGTATTAAATTCTCCCAGGATAATAAATACCAAACTTTTGTTCTGATTATAATTCTGCTTTAAGAGGTATAACCCACATCTATTACATCTATGAACTTAAATAATAACACAATCCACTAAAGCCCTGTGGCCCTATACATAGTCCCTACAGCTTTATCAGGTGTTGGAATTGGCCAATATCCCAGCCTTGACATGTTCGTCCCTTCCAAGGAGAGTGAAACCTCCCAATACTCTCTGTATTACTAGTGACTTCCTAGACATTTGGTGCAGACAGACCAGCTGGACAAGGCTCTGTACTCATATTACACCTGCAGTGCTGAACATTTTTCCTCCTCTCCTTTGTCAGTGTGAAGCACATCTATCAAGCTTCAAACATACTAGTATGGAGCACCTGTATGTTTGCCAGTCACTGCAGATATCGGCCCGTGCCACAGAACAAACAAAACATTTCCAAGGATAAAAACACAATTCGTTACAGTCCAAGCTGAAGTGCCCAGCTTTGCAGACAATTGAAATCTTCTATGGATACAGTACAGAAGAGTATGTTCATAGGATAGAGAAGCAAACACTGCAAGGAAAAGTGAACCATTTAGGATTCAAAGAAATATTCCACATGAAACCTTCTGAATTAAGATTTTCCAAAAGCCTTTTGGGAAAAAGTGTTCTTGCACAAAGCATATGCAATATTATTTCTCATAACCAATAAATAGCATGAATTAGACTCCTTGATTTTCTGATCTGTAAGGTAAGCCCTTTCTAGCTGCACTAGAGGCATGAGCTACAACAGCTTCACAGACTCATCCCCAAGCACCCTGTGCACACTTTCCCAGTGCTCTGCACCACTCTTTAATGGTCAGCAGGAAGCCCTGGATAAACATGCATCTTGGACTCTATTTCAAAGGATATGTCAGTAATACTGTAATCAAACTGGTACAGCTGCCTAGAAACACAGTATTATATAAATGGCTGCTAACATACCCAAAAGATTGAGCAAGGATAACATGTATCAACCACTTTTTGATAGACTTTTCTTCCTAAACAAATCAAAACTGTGCTGAACCAGCATCACTGTTTCTGTCCAGCTCTTTCTTGTACCACTTTTTGGTTTTGATGGAGGCTTAGCTGGGCCACTAGCACACTAACTCAACCTCAAGATTATCCAACTAAAAAAACCCGGTGAAAAGTTTTCCTCCTGGCTGGTGTATTGACATAACTCAGCAAAGGGAAAGGAGTAAAGCCAGAGCCATCTCAGCAGCAACAGGGCCTCAGATTCTCTCAAGAAACTTGTGACAACATACCTCAGTTGGTGATACTGGCTAACAAATTCCTACTTAATATAAGGTATTTCCAATGCTACTTAGAAGTGATGAGTTTAGAAGCTCATTTAATTTTTTTTTTCAGCTAAGAGTTGGAGAATTGCTCTTTTGATTCTTCATCCCCCCATCATCCTTCAGTGAAGATGTTCAATAGCATGTAACTATCAGCTATGGGAGAGAGTTATAAACCATGCCATAAACAAACACTGTCCCTGCATATGAATGAGTTAGCAGTACGCAAAGACCAACAGGTACCAAAATCAGCTCTCAAAACATTTTATATCTCCTGAAGAATTAAAAAGAGCAAATCGGTGAAATTGCCCCAAAGCAGGTGACATGTTCTCCCCATTGTTGCCAATTTTCTATCAAGCTACCAAAAATGGATGGGATTCAAATTTTATACTTTTCTGTGATTTTGCCATTCCTAGGAGAAGGAAATAAAAACTGAACTTAATAAATGAAAATAGCTTGCTTCCAAATTTCAGCTGTGCACATTTGCAGCACCATCTGAAAATGAAAATACTAATTTGAGTACGTCATATGCCTTGTTTTCCCTACAGATAATGAAGAACTAAAAAACCAAGAAACTGAAGTGAGGTACACAAAGAGACAGACTAACCAGCTAAAATTGAAAGAAAGCAGCAAATGGCTATAAACCTCTTTTTTTTAAAGTATATCTGCTTCACTCTACCAAGGGTCAATGATGGTTTCAACAGTAAAACCACAGTGAAAAGAAGAATTTATAAATAAAAAGTATGAAATATATTGCTTTAGGTAGTAGAAACACATGCTGTTACTGCTTCACACCTCTTTGTAGGCTCTAATCTCATCTGCATTTACACCAAATTATATTGATAGCATAGGGAATTTATCTGGAGCAAGGACAGTAATTTGGCTTTTGCAGAGTACAGTAACAACACTGATCTCATACACTGCTGTCATTGCTTTTATTAATTCTGATGGTGGCCAGTCCATCAGAAAACTGTGTCAGTAATTTGATAAAAACTTAATGCATAACTTCTCTACAAGACTAACAAAACTGAGAATGACTTTGAAAAATTTGACTGTCTTCCTCTTGAGATTAAACTAGCATCAGAAGGGGCTCAAACTCTGAAATATTAATAAATCAGTGATGCATAATTTGTAAATTTGTACTTTATATCATGTACAACTTTCTCTGTCCTAAAGAGCATTTTATATTTCTTGTTAACAGTGGATGCAAATAATGCTCAATGGAATTCCACAGTGACCTTTGTTTTATTACAATTACTGCATATTTATAAATGAACAACTAACCTTCAATTTGAGAGCAACAACAACTTTGAGTTGGAATCCTTTGATAAAACACAACTGAATAAACTTCATAAAATTAATTCCCTAAGAAGAGAAAAAGAAAGTCTCTTCTGAAAATTCCTCTGTGTATACCCACACACAAAGCAGATTCTTCCCATGCTTTTACAAGTAGAAAACTAAACAAAACAGCAATAGGAATAGATTTTAACAGAAGAGGATAAATTGTCTTAAAAAGAGCACAGGAGAACAGATTGAATGTAATACATCACACAATCACTGTATTATATGAATGTATAAAATATAAATATAGGTAGGTATAAAGAACTGAGTAATAATAAGAAATGCAGTACCTGCATTATGTCATAATATAATTCTATGGAATGTTGTTGAGACTTAATAACTGAAATCCCACTCCCACTATGTAAGCAGAATCACCATCAACTTCTGCTAATGGCTGTTCTACACTAGAACACTTCCACATTTGTCAGAAGCACAAGCGACGCGAAGGAGAAAGTATAAAATAAACATATTGTGCACTTTATCCACCCAGACAAAGGGTAATGGAAGTTATCTGAAGACAAAAGACACAGATTACTGGTATGAGAAAGACTAACAAAGAAGGCATGACTGGTCTGAAATATCTGATGGTATAGGACTAAGTACGGTCAAGCATTTGTTCACTGGGGGCAGCAGCAAGAGAGTTTGAATTCTGTTCCTAATTTGGATATTTGCTTTGATTTCATTTCTTTCTATACTTCGCCCATTGCTTATCACTGTCTTCTCTTAGAGTGAAGGTCTCTAGCAGCATTTGTGCCCAGCTGTGAGGTCTCCACAATGACTGAGTGCAGTAATGTCCAAAAACAGAGGTTTAATTCAACCAAAAAAGACAGGTTGGAGAACTAAAATCCTGGGTTTGGTTATAACATACCATTCAACTGAGACCATTAAAGTTTCAAAGAAGCAATGAGCTGATGAAAAACCTGTATTCAGACTTCTATTCAAAACTTATACTGTACAGCTGTGATCCCTCTGAAGGCAAACGCCAGACTGAAGCAGGCTGACATCTCCCACAAAATAAGTAATATGCCATCTTGTTAGTGTGAGAAGTGCAGAAAAAGTACTGATACAATCCACAACACCTGAGAAATTGCCATGCAGAGAGAGAAACAAGTACATTTACTAATAAAGTATTTAAATAACTGGAAGCAAAACCATTTATGTAGGGGGTTTGTATTGTAAAGGAAATGGTCTGGGTATTTTCCTTTTTGAAGGCATCAGAAAATTAACTTATGGATTCATTCAAATCCCACTGAATTCCATACAAATATATGAAGTGCTGATTACTCTTGCACACAAACTTCTAAACTTTACATCAAAGCAGGGATTTTCAAAGTTTACTGAAGTAAATCAGGTGGAAATGATCAATACAGCATAAAATAAAGTACAATCAGTGGTGATAATCGCATATAATACTTGAAAACAAAGATAGGCCTTATTGATTTAAAGAAATTCTAATCATTAATGCTTTTTCTACAGCGTATCACTTAAAAAGAATTTGAAATCAAACTAGCATGACTGTGATGAAACATCCTATTATGAGTGGTTTGGAGTGACTCAACTATGTACTAAGGGTAAAAATTTTTAGGGTGATCATTTTCTTTTAACAAAATAAGTGGAAAAGGGCATTTTATGAAGCACACTGGAATCCACAGGAGATTATAAAATATTTCCTTCCACTGGGAACCAGACCCAAAACCAGAATGTCTTTAGCTGATTTTATAAAAGCTTTTATGATGTTTTTGGCCATGAGCATTTTAGGAGGGACAATATTTATGCAAAAAAAAAAAAAAGTATTCATAGTGAAATTATTTCTCCTTACAGGCCAGATTTTTACTGAGATCAAAGTGCTCGTAACAGTGTGATAACAAACTGCTCATAACCTGCATCGTAACAGGTTATTTTAG
>VWZD01013291.1:0-16999 GCA_013396695.1 Sakesphorus luctuosus | reverse complement strand
ACAGAGATGCTGGTATATAGTGAAGTGTTAAAATGTGTTTCAAAGTAGACCAGTGCTGCATTTCTAGCACAATAAAAATGTCCCTACTAAAACTATTTTAGACTTCCGAATGAGATAAACAAGATTAAGCCTGGAACTTCAAATGCCAAGATTGAATGAATGTGAATATCCTCTCTCTTCTCCTGTTTGATGTAAGTAAGAGGACAAAGAATTATTTTCATTGTTTTATGAGGGTCCCTGTCAGATTTGACAGCGGAAACTGTCTATAGTTTCTGTCTAAGTAATTATTACAAATAACCACAAAAATATTATGTTTTTCAATGGCCACAATAAGAAAAGACATTTCTGGATTCTCTTGTCCTCATTCAAAAAATTGTATAGATTGACTACATGCAAAGGTTTTACAGGTCCATGAGATTTGGAACCGAGACCTGCCTTATAGACAGACACACTTCATGACATACTTCAGTCAAGGCACTGAAGATCAAGAGTACAAATTCCCCATGGCCATTAAATTCAGGTCTCCATGGAAGTATAGATATCTATTTGGCAGTGCTTTGATCTAGGCTACACATCTCAAGTGTAAGGCTACAGAAATGGATCTAGATACAAGGAAACCAGATCTTATTCAAAATGTAGAGATTTTCAATATTGCTTTAATCAATGACACCAGAGATAATCTGCCTACAAAAGAAATGCAGAATAAATCACATATTTCCAAACAATTTTATAAAAAAGTAATAGTTACAGCTTCTTTTTTGACCTAGTTCCTTTTATTGTTCAACATTTCAGCACATTTAGAAACACAATCATCCATTGTATACTTGTCACATCTTTTGTAAAATGCAACACTTCTTAAAATGGAAAAATACTGACTTTCATCCATTTTTCTAAGCCATTTATCATATTCAAAAATGTAAAAAACTTCAGAGGTTCAAAACAGAAACAGTAGGCTTTAATCTAAATGCTCTCTATTTACATAAGGGTTCTAAAATGTGACTGGAAATAGTTTTGGAAAAAGATTTTGCACTTCATACAGTCAAGCTTGATGAAAGCAAATCTGACGGATGGGAATGTTTTCATAATACTGTACAAAGCTGTCAGGTCTCTGTAATTCCTTTCCAAAAGTCATTGCTAGGCAATGTCAATAAGAAACCTAAAAGAATACAGAAATTCATAAAACACCAAAACCAAATCCAATCTTACCAAATCCAGAACACTCTCTCTCAATGGCAAGACTCCATTCCCTTTAAAACTCAACTTACACCAGCCAAACTGTACTTTCACTTGCCACTATAAATCCTAAGAACCATTCTCTTAGTCACTGGTTTACCTTATTTATGCTACTTGTGCCAATATAACTTGAACCAGGCTGTCCATGAAAACAGAATTTGTACTTCTTGCCTTAATATTTGTGGACAGAAGTGATGAATTGCATGATGTTTGTGGCAAGAACATTCTACATTTTGATCCCTCAATAAAGCCTCCAACTGAACCACAAGCAAGCTTTATACATACATATACACTGACTGATGTGCTTAATGAATGTAATTCTATCTACAAAAAACAACTACACAACACACCTCTCTTGCAGATTTTTAGGCTTCTCAAGAAAGGGAAAAAATGCTTTAAACACTGAGCAGAAGACAAAAAGCGTACTGCTACCGAGAAGTACCGTGAGGCTTAATTTGCAAACTGATTATAACTTTGAGTAACAATCTAATGAACAATTTCCAAGTGCATTAAAGCAATTAAATAAACATGAAATAATTTTAATAATGTTAAAATTCTCAGCAACCCCAAAAAACTCACTAAATACAGTTAAAAAGCAAGCAAAGCAAACCTTCCACTTGCCAAGTGAAATTTCCACCCCCTCTAACAATGCCATTTCAGAAGCTCATATGCAGGAAAATGCAAAAGTATGGGCAAGAATTAAAATGTGCCCGAAATTGGAAACAAAATTTATCGAGAACGTGTTTCAAAATTTAAGGGAATAAAAGTCAAAAGAATTGCTTGCCCAAAGTTTCCTCAGCCCTTTTCACTAAGTACCCTTCTGAAACAGATGCTTTAACTGGGAGACATCCCCTTGGAATTCGGCGTGTTTGAGGGAAAGATGCGAAGGCACTCGACGGCCTGTGCATCCCTTGTGCTCTCTCTCCCTCGACTCCCTCCCCACCAGAGAGCTGGTGCCTTGGGAGGGAAACTGGAGGGAGGGACGGAGAAGGGTGTAGGGATGCGCTTTCTCTCCCGGTGGCAGTGCCTCCCGCGGCGCGGGGGATGCGTCGCCCGCCCCTCCGCGGGGTCCCGCGGGACCATCGCGAGGCTGAGAACGCGGGGTGACCCCGCACCGCGGCAGCGCTTCCTACGCGCGTTCCGGTCTGCGGTGTTTTTTTTCTCGAAAGGGTTCTGTGGCTCCTCCGTGACTCCCATCCCTCCCTCGGCGGAGGCTGAGGGGGCGCAAGCGGTGCCTCCTACCCACGGCCGGGCGGTGCGAGCCCTGCGCGCCGGGCAGAGAAGGCGGAGGCGCCCCCGCGCAGCGCCCGGGGCTCCTGCCCGGCTCCGCCTGCTGCGGCCGGGCTGCCTCCGCCTCCCTGGGCACTAATTAGCTCTAAACGTTGTTAAATACCATCCCTGCCACTACACTAGCTTCTCTGGGAGGTTTTTACGGCAGCCGAGACTCTCCCATCCTTCAGGATCGTTCTGTTCCCGGGCTCTTGGCTGCCGGGAGAGGCGCGGAGCCTCAGGACACCGAAAATGTTCCCCTCCCCCTGCCCTGCCCTTGGTCGCTGGCACCGCGGCAGTTGGAACGAGTTCAGCTTTTCTTCTCCCACAGCACTGGGGCTTGGCTGCCCTTAAAGAAAATCCTCTCTTAACAACGTGTCAATGTTACATTCCTCCACAAAGCAACTTCTATTAGGGGGGCTGGGAGCTTGGCACTGCCTCGCCACAGACTGAGAGCTTTGTGGCTATGCAAAAAACAAGGAGAGAGGGAACATTTCCTGCATTAAAATGCAATATCCCAGGCTCGATGACTTACGCCCCCTTCCCCCATTCCCACACGCCACCTCCTGAAGGACCCCTCACCCATAAGTTTCGGCCAGAGCCCCCCATCTAGGCTCAGTCCATGGTTTCCCTTCCTTGCAACCCCCCGATGTCCTTCTAAAATCATCTCCTCCCCGCCTCGACTTCCCCAAAACGACAGGCTGAAAAAGGAGGTATGTAGCAGGGGGACTAAGCAGAGGGATGTCATGCTAACTGCTGGACCCCTGTCTTCCCACTGTTCCACAACCGCCCCCTTTTTGCAGCAGGGATATGAAGCAGCTGCTGGGAATGAAGCAGCTGCTGGGAATGACACATCAACACCCCCCTTTCTCTCTAATACTGCAATGAGATTCTGAGCCTTCATCTCCGGGAGCCAAGGCTGCCTGGAGAACAGGTGCAGCAGCAACCCCTGGCCCCTTCACAGAGCTCCCAGCAGGTTAAAGCAGCACGTCCTGCCTGCACACTGTCTCACATCTCCAGGCATCCCAGGCAGAGGGTTAATCCTGAGAAATTGCATTTGCTTTTGGTTTGGTTTTAGGTTGTTGAGGTCTGGCCCAGTTGGGACCAGGTGTCTTGAACATGGTAGATCTCTTGGTCTTTTGTCAGGTTGCCTGCATGCCTTTGGAAATGTTTTCCTTGCAAAGTTGAGGGATATCACGAGGGCCAAGGTTTTGGAGTTGGGTGGTTGCAGTAAAGAGGTGGTGAGGGCGAGAGCAATTCCTGGCTCACCACCTGTGGGCATTACTGTAACTGAGGCCTTAAAACAGATGGATCTTACTTGTGAGGAGTTTCAACAGTGCTCAGCAGAACTATATGCTGAAGCCTAGACCAGTTTAGAAATGAAGATGCAGCCTTCCCTGCCTTGAGAGAGTGTGCCTTTTCTCCAGCCCTTTTGCCTCATTTAGAGGAGAGTCAGAGTGGAGAGCAACTGAAATGAATGTGAATATTAAGGAGAGTTGGCAGCAGGACTTACACACTGGCATGGCATTCAGCCCCCCTCCAAGAAGCACCTACCTTCTTTTGGCGGCCGTTTGGCTTCTCTGGTGAGATTGCAGACCTGGGTGGTTTGCAGCTCCTGGGTCAGGCAGCCTTCCGTCTGCTCATTGAGGGGCAGCACCACATTATTGAGCAACACCAGGGACTGGTCGTCTATTCCCCATTCTCCCAAATGCTGAGGGCAGGTGCATTTTGTATACATGATCCCACAGGACTCAGTTCTGCCGTTCTCAGATTTCAAGCAGCTCTCCAACCAAGTGCATAACACATGGCACCCAAACTGGCTTGGGCTCACCTTGTTCAACACCAAAAATTCAAAGAAGGATTTTTGGTCTTCTTCTTTTTTGTGTAATCCTGGGAAGTTGAGAGGATAGACGCGACGTATCTGAATAAAATTCTTATCATACTGCAGAAATACAAAAGCATTCTTGGAATTGCAGAGCTGCATTATAGAATGGTTATTTTTTAAAAGATCCTTTATTTTTTCATGGGAAAAATGATCAAACTGATAAGCCAAGAGGGAAAAGTTGGAGCAGCTGAAGTCCTTTTTGGAAAATTTCAGGTAAATACTATATTTGGTTGGATCTGGATTTTCCAGCGTCCAAGTGCAGTTTGTGAAGTTTTTAGGAAACATTTCACTTACAGAATACGATCCATAAATGACCCCCTTCACCAGCGTGGAACACCAGAAGTCTTGGGCAGCATTAAATCCAAACATAACCAGTAGATAGGTGGAAAATATATAAATCAGCAAATTACGAACAGCCTTCATCCTATGTCATTTGGCCTGCAGGAGATGAAATGAAATAAAAATGCAAGTAGAATTCTTCACGCATAGAAAACCAAACTCCTTCCAATATTCGAGCCAGCTGTTTTCAAGCTTGCAGTTAGAGCCCCTTTTAGAAAGAAGGGCAGGTAATTTTTATTTTATAACGCAAGGGCCGGGGTTGCCGCTGTGTTCACAGCGCCATCACGTGGCCACCGCGGCAGACACGTCTTCAACAGGCAAATTAAAACTCAACATCTATTAGATTATTAATAGGAATGTCCTCTCCTCTCTAGGATGTAGTCATCATGGCGTGGACTAGAACTGCTCAGCTTAAGTGAAAACCTAGATGCTCTACCCGACAGACCAAGAGAAGGGATATTTATTTATTTATTTATTCAAAAAGTAAATAAGTAATCTGCTCTAGTCATGTATGTGCATATACAACATGCACATGGCATATTTTCACCGGAGTAGAACAAGAAAGCCAGTAGCATTTGGTTTTATACATTATTTTTCTATTAAGTCTGATAAGTAACTAAAGAATTACAGCCACAATTTAAAAATGCACAAATTACTATTTGTTACAGATGGAACATTATCTCCCATATGCCTACATGCCTTCACTCCATCCACCTGGTATGTAGAGGTCTCTATAAAAAGAAAACTCAGGCATCAAATACTGAGATTAATGTATTAACAAAATTTTACACTACTGAAGAAAGAAACAAAGACAGATGGATGAAACTACTGCTAGTCTGACACTACCACTTAATGCCAGCTTTTTAAGATAATACTTCCAATGTGCTTCAACCTCTAAGGATATATAAAATGGATCACAGCATTAGTATCTAAAACCAGTAGCTCTATATAGCTGGCAGTGCTACAGCAGGATCTCTGCACCTATTGGACTGCATTTGCCCTCTTATTACAAATATCTTGTACTGTCTGATTAGCTCCTATGTTTTGCAGTCATGCGCTCGAACAATGAAAGACATATTACATTTTCTCTGCTAGTATCTCCAAATAAAGCTGTTTCACTGCACCTGTCAACCCTCACAGCCTTCACATGCTCTGATCTCTTAACAGTGGCCTAGCTTAATACAGCAAAACTTAGTTATATTTACCTCTGTAACAATATAAAAAAATAAAATTTAATGTTTTCAGCATGAAGCTTTGACAAGTTGCTTCTCTCTTACAAATGAGTACCTTTTCACCTTCTACTCTTAAATGCAAGCAGAAAGCAGTGATACCAACCTAACCTCAAAACTCTCTAAATTGCAGTCTCTTCCACTGTTGCTCTGTCAGCACAGGCAGACATACACATAGGCACCGGTACTGAGTTTTGATATGTCTTTGCCTAGCTTTTCATCTCCTCACCAAACAGCAAGGCATCTTCTGTTTCCCATTGCGTAACACACAGCAAGTCACCAGATTAAACTCCCTTGAAGAGATTTTCGTATCTCCTAGATTATAATGCAAACTCTGAATCCTGATATGGGCAAAAAGCAGCACCAACTCTAACCCTCTTTATAGCAGAGGTTAAAAAAAAAAAAGTAGAGCTGCTGCTGGGTCTATCCACACCGTCAGATCTTCTCCTTTCTGAGCATCCGTCTCCATGAATAACATGGTCCTCCTTCTCCAAATAGGGCTGGTACAGCATTTAAGGATTTAAGAAAGGGAAACTTATTGGGAATTCTGGAAACAATTTCCCCTTTGCTGAAGCACTTTGCAGGCAATGCAGTTCTGCGCAGTGTTATTCAGGATGGTGTAGGCGTTGAAAGCCAATGTGACAATAAGTGTCTAAATTAAGAATTCCACCCATGAAAAAGGATTAATTTTATAATCTGGAAAGCAGAAAGGGAGCTTATTTGCTTTTCCGTTTGAAAAGGAAAAAAGCCTCTGACTTTTCCCATCCTATGTAATATCTGCACTAGAAAAATAAAGACGGCTGCAGTGCTAGGCTGTTTTCTATGAAGAAATGTAATCAAATAGCCCTCATTTTAGTTGTGCATTTGTTCATGCAATGCTACTGAAACACAACACTGTCTTAATCTCTCTCTCCCTATGTGCATTACACACACACACATGCACACAGACACACAAACTGAGTGGGTCGACAGCATTTCAGTTACTTTGCAATATTGCTAGATGTAGAGTGAATCTGCTCATGGAAAGGATTAGATACTCAGATTAAAAAGATCTTCCTTTTCCATGAAGGAGGGAGTTAAAGAATGGCCACAGAGGCTTAAGGTTGCCCATTTGGGTAGGGGGAGAATCCTCTTCTGCTGAAAAGAAACGGGCTTGGATATTCCCCAAACTGATTTTCTAGGTGACACTGTAGTTTAGCCGAACATAGACGGCGCCATCACTCCATTTATTTTTTTTTACCCAACAGAAGACCCACTGACTTCTCTTATTTTAACTTCCTATTAACCTAACATCCCCCCCTTCCCCCTTCCCCCCCTCATCCAAATTACCCCAATCGTGCACAAACCTCAGGTTTTCTCGGTCTTGCTGGAAATTACTCTCAGGGAAGCAGACCTGTCGCAAGACAGACTTCTCTAACTTTTAAACTGCAGCGCTGAAGTAAATGCGGAGATCATTTCGTATGTGCTGCCTCTGTCTCTCTGTCTCTCTCTATCCTTCAGCAACAGCCTGTCCCCCTCCTCCGCCGCCTCCTCCCCGGAATCCCAAGCTAAAAGCTATCCAGTCGTAATCCCTGGAAATGGGAAATGGAAATGCCCCGGGCACCCTTACCTTCCACTCCGAAAGCTGTCAGGCTATTTCTCTAAAACACTAGCACCACAGGCACACGTCCCAACAACAGTGATGGAGAGATTCCCCTTCTGACGGAAGCACTGTTTCCCATTTTTCCCGTCTCAGGTTCAAAACCAAGATTAAAAAAGCAGCAGAAGATAAAAAACGCAGCGAGAAAATCCCCGCACGCCACACGCACACCCCACCGAGGAAAAAAAGCAGCTTTGGCTCCGGATCCACCAAATCCAACCACATGAATGGAAAAGGAAAAAAAAAAATCAAAAAACCAAAACCACAACCACCTCAAACCAGCGAGACTGCAGGGGAAAAAATGGAAGTGGCTGAGCAAGCGAAGGTTTTTTGTTTTGTTTTGTTGGCTTTGTTTGTTTTTTTTTTTTACTTGAAACAAAGTCTCAGCACAGCAGCCCGATGCGCGGCGATGTCAGGCAGTCGACGGTCTGAGAGAAGGACTGAGGCGCTAGTGCGGATTTGTTGGTGGGTTTTGTTGTTGTTGTTATTACTAATAGACTTATTCCTCCTTCCTCCCTCCTCCTCCCCCCCTCAGGCACTAATGGCCGGACAGCGGCGGGGGGGTCGTTGGCTGCCGATGTCGGGAAGCGGTGCGAACGCCGGGCGCGCAGGGAGTACGGCGGGAGCGGTAGCGCGTCTGTGCCGCTGCGTGTGGCTCTGTGTGTGCGTGCCGCGGGTGCGCGCCGGGGTGCGCGCCCGCGTGTATGTGTGAGCGCTCGCCCGCCCCCGTGAGTGCCGGTGCGTGAGTGCGCGCATGTGCGCGCTCCATGCGCGCCCCCAGCTGGGGGGTTGTCTGCGTGCGCGCCCCTGCGCCCCGCTCCGCGCGTGTGCGCGCGTGTGCGCGGCGCGCTCCGGCGGGTGCGCCCGCGGTGCGTTCCGCGCGTCAGGGCTGCGCGGCCGCGAGCGCGCCCCACAAACGCAGCTCGCCGCGGCCGGGGGGTGGGGGGGGTTGGCCGCCGTTCCCAGCGCTGGGGCCGGTGCGCCCCGGCGTAAGGAAAACCCTCGGGCGGGGAGCGAGGGAAACGGGGACGCCGGGGCGGGAAGCCCGCGCTTGATCTGCCTCTTCTTGTTTTTCCCTTCCAAAGCACAGCCCCCCCTCTTCGCCGCATCCCCGGGAGCTGTCGGCTCGGCCCCGGGATGCAGATTAACTGATACAGGGCTCCAGGGATAAACCCTCTCAAACTGCCGCCCGCCTTTGACTGGAAACAATAGCAATTTTCTGAGCGCGGCTGCAATTAACGCCGTGTTTGTTCCCTGACAGAGATAAGGCTGTGCCCGATTGCATCCATTCCCCCGGCTGCCGCGGGCCGCCCTCTGCACGGGGAGGGATGGGGAAGCCGGTGGCGTTCCCGGGAGGGGGTGCCCAGTGCCCCGGCTGCGAGCGGAGTTTGGCGAGGCGACAGCGGCTGAAGTGGCCCCGTTATCGCCGGTGGGGTCCTACAGGTGGGGGGGGGGAGGTTCTTGGAAAGACTCGTGCCACAAGGAGGGGACCCCCCTACACACAGAGTTTGTTGGGATTTTGGGGGGCGGGGGTGGGGATGTGTGTGTGATTTTGCTACAGCTGGACAGTGTTGGATATGCCTTTTCTGCCTCCCATCAGGCAGTGTCCCTCTTGCTTCTCAGGGCAGGTTGGGTTATTCTCTGGCCCTTCCCACTGGCGTGAGATATTTGGGCAGTCTACACGACAACAGATATCTGGCGTGAAAATTAGGAGATGACATTTTAATAAATGCTGCTGTCAGTCAGCAGCTCTCAGTCTGGCTGCAGTGTGCCATTCTGCACAGAGCACAAGGCCCTGCTGAGGCTGTGGGGCAACACAGCCCCTCCACACCTTCAAAGTTCATATGCAACATGGCTACAGGATCTCCCACTCATCCTGATGAAATGAAGGTTTAAACTTCTGGAAGACTTCCAAACCAATCAGTCCTTAAACTAAATAGTTTTCTCCCCTACAACTCTGTTCTAGCCCCTGCAAGGTTTGAGTTCTGGTCTTACAGAGCTTTTATGATTACAATTACATGCTGCACAAATTCTGATCAGAGATATTGCTGGTCACAAACCACTTTTGACCAAAGTAAATGAAAGCACGGTTATAGCTTTTTACTGTATTTTCCATAGGCACAAGCTGTAAACCACATCCCTGCTAGCTTTTACAATCATAATGCTTTATGTCCTTGTTGTCAAAATAAAACAAAAAATATCTACCCAAACCAAGGAAAATGCGAGAGATGTGCAGAACCTATGCCCAGCAAACACAATGCAATGAAAACTGAACTGTTGCTGGCTTAGTGATAATTATATTCTCTCATTCCACACTATCTGTGGATGATGATCATGTTGCTTGAAATACATATATGGAAGTTCAGTTCCTTGACAGGGTGATACGAGAAGAACAAATCAAAGGTGTATATACAATGCAGGGTTCAAATACTTTTTCACCTCCTTTATATTAGATGCAGAACTATAGGGTAAGTCGCAAAAAAACCATATCCTGAGTGAACTCTTTCACTTGTTTCTCACAGCATTGGTAAGTTGTAGCTCCTTTAATTGTTAGTGGGAATGAAAAAAAATAATAAATACAGAATGTACAGTAAACCATTGTCTTTAGTAATCTCCAACCCGGAGATTAAATTGCACTTTTCAATTTTGTGAAGACATGGCAATGCTGGAGAGGAATATGGGAGGGAAGACTCCTTAGCCTCTTGTCTAAGAACTGAAGGAAAGGGTGGAAGTTGCACTAGTCATGCTTATGTTAGCTGTGAGAGCTGAAGAAGAGAGGAATGGGATGGAATAGGATGGGATGGCACGAAAGCATAAACCACTCTGAAAATTTCTGTACAATATTTGCCGCAATTAGACTTGAACAATGCAGGTTTTAATGACTAGAACTAACTAAAATAAGCTATACCATTTTACTAAGTATACTAAGTATACTTATATTTTACTAAGTATACTAAGTACACATATAGATGTGGCTTTCTGCTTGGACTGAGGCCAACTTGAGAAATAATTTTGTTTGCCAGGTGTCATGCAGCATTTGTGATAAGAAAAACCTAGAATTTTGATAGCTTAGAAGTGAGAGTCAGGATATGTTTAAGTCTGCAAAATACAAATAAATAGAAATGTGACAGTATGTTTGTTTAATTTGGGCATGCAGATCATTTGTGTTTGGAATGGTACTGTTTTGTACGTACATTTATTCCTAAATTACAGCCTGAAGGGCAGATGTAAAGTGAACCTATATGCATAATTTGGAAATATTGAGTAGATCCATCTTATTTGAGTACCGCTATTAAAACCTAAGAATAATGTATTAATGCAATCCCACACTTTCATGGGAGGGCTGTCAGCCCTGCATGGTACACGTGGTACCATCTGTACTACAAAGAAAGTATCAAGGCACTGAAAGAAGTGTTATGTTGCTCAGTAGTAATGTGGTAGGGAGAGGCACAACATAGTGAATGCTAAATTTATAGTGCTGCTTTCTAGACTCAATGCAATTGTTTCAGAAAGATTGGGCTTGATCCAAATTAGGAAAGAGGGAGGAAAGTAATATTTTTAAGTAATCTCTGTATTAGTGAGAAAAATGAGGCTTACCCAATTTAATATGTTGGATGGAATAAATTAAGAAATTTTTTTAGCTTTTAGTTTTTTGTTTTAGTTTATTTTTTTTTCCCAATCTGCAATAGCACTGAGATTTTTGGTATCTTGGTGACAGCAGCTATAAGATTTCGGTCCAGATTTTAGGGAATAGAACACAAAATTCAACACATCTGGAACTGTAATTAAACATCACTGACATTTTTTGTATAAGTTTTAAAAGGAAGGCCGCAGTTTAAAGCAAATGTCTTTGGAGAATGGACTGTTCTCTCATTCAATCACCTGTCACCCTTTAGGGGGATTCTTTTCGAGTCACGGTCACTGTTGCAGCCTACAGTGTTACTCCTTTGAGAAAAATAAGACAGTCTATCTCCAATACTGAAGGCACACATTTAAAAAAAAATCATTAAAAGGTTTTTCAACAAAGACATTAATCTCTTTATTATTATATCATGTTTAACTGACTCCAGAGCGACAGACACTTAGATATGTCCTTCTACGTACATAATAAGGGAAATTTGTTATAGAGTCAACGTACAGGTAAGAGTTGAGGGATATTTTCACTGAGCCTCTTAGATTATGTAGAAGTGGCATTGGTGTGTTCCTCACATCCCGCTTTACTCAGACATGCAAGGCCCTTCTGAATCCTCTTTGGCAAGAATAGTCTCTCTACTCTGCATTACGTATTCTACCGTGTTACACCAACTGTATTTCCCTGCTTTAAGTCAGGGAAAATATTAAATCCAAAGCTGGTGTGACCATTTCAAGAGAAATATTATTTAACTTAGTCTGAAGCAAAAAAATAAAATGGAAGATGCTGGCCATATTACAGGTATTGTATAAATTCAACAAATACCTAAATGTGAAAAGAGGAAAATTATTTTTTTGCTCTAACAGGTTGAGAGTAAGTGTAAATTTGAAATAATTTCATGGACTTGCATACATTTTCTGGTTGAGGAAGTTACAAACTACTGAGAAATGTTGCATTTCTCTTTTCAGTTCTGATTCTAATTGAATTTCACCAGTATTAGTTATTAAGAGGAAAGATTAATTTAATAAATAATAAATTATGTTCTGCCTTCTCACTTTTAAATATATTTTGAAAGATTATATGATTCTATTTAATTTTATTAGAGAAGTGATTTGTATAGTCATAAATAGCTAATTAATAATGCAGCACCAGTAGATGGTGCTCAAGAATATATAGCATGACTAAGGGGTAGGGATGAATAAAAAGTTCTATTTTGAAATTGAAATATTTCAGAAAAAAATTATTTTCTTTTGAGAAGTTGATTTTTTCATCAGAAAAGAATTTCACCTTCCAAATTCAATCAAACCTTTGGTTGGTTGACAATTTTCAAATTGAAAACGTCAGTGATATTCTTGCTTCTTTGTTTTCATTTTGTGTGGCTTCTTAACAAGTACTTTTAAATTCTACTACTAACTTTAAATATTTTCATGGTGTTTTTCAATCACAATGATTGGGCTAGAAGTAGTGAATTTCATGCAATAAGTGCATACTAGGAGTATGGGCAGAAAAGAGCTCTGAATCACATGTGAGGCCTGTGCAGCATCCTACTTCGGACACTGGCCCTTGAAGACTCCTGAGGAAGGTGCAGAAAACCCAAAATATGACTATTTTTGGCATTCTGACTTCATAAAATCTCACCTAGTCTCCAGTACGCAGAGATCTGTTTAAGTCTCCACATAAGTTCAAGTCCCCCTGCAATACTCATTTTGCTAGTTTAACTTCATATATTCCTGTTGTCCACATAAGCACCTGTTTTTTTTCAATCTTCCATTTTTTTCTATCTCAACGTTATCAAATAATGGGTCCCATAGCATAAATCTTAAGTAAAAACTGATTTGTATCACTTCTGTTAAATTTGCTACCTTTTGATTTAATTATGTGTCGCCATATTCTTCTATTAAGGCAGGGAGAAGTGAAATTCTGGCTTACCTCTTGCAATTATGTCACATATTTTTGTCATGCCTCTGTTTAATATCCATTTCAGATATCTAAATCTGTTTCCACAAAAACATGTTTCTATAATTCTTGTCACTTCTTCTTAAACACCTCCCAGTTCTGTGGCATCTTTCTAAGATGTAGAAACAGTACTGCACACAACAGTTCAGATGAGGCTGCAGCACTGATTTATATAATGTTGTTTTTCTTTATCATCTAAGTCCTGCTCTTGATTAATTTTAATATCTTGCTTCTTCTGAAAGCTGCTACACTGAGCAAAGGTCTTCAGTTAGCTGTCTATGCCTATTCTTTTTATCAGTCTCTTGTGAGAAACTTTGTCAAACAAGTTTAAATAAATTATGTCTATTGGTTCTCCTTTGACCACTACGGTAGTTTACTGATGTGCTGAAAATGTTCTAACAGATGAGTGAGGTGTCATCTTTCTTTGTACAGATCTATCATCTTCTGGTCTTCTGAGTGTTTTATTTTCTTATTTTTAATTTGCCAGGTACAGATGTAAGATTTATGAATCTTTAATTGCCTGAATCATCCTAAACTCCTTTTATGATATATGTGAAACATTTGCTACTCTCTAACCTTCCAGTAAAGGGGTTGTTTTTCAATTAAAGATTGCATAGCTCAACTATTCCTCATTCAGGATTTTCAGTCCTGGTGACTTCCTGCTTTTCAAATGATTGATTTGTTCCAGCACCTCTTCATCTGATAGTACCTTATTTTTATTACGCAAGAGTAGATATCTCCCTAACATCCTCTATTGTGAAGACTGATGCAAATAAATCTTCCATGTTCCTAACAATGTCCTTCTCTTCTTTAATTGCAGTCTTTATTCCGTGAAGTTCCCAAAAGACATAGTAACTCTTAAAAGTTTTTTGCTTTTAATATATTTAAAGGGGTTCTTTCAATTTTTGTATTTTTAACTGCTTTTTAGCAGTTACCTTTGCTGTTCATTTTTCCTTTTTTTCTCATTACTATTCTAGCCTGTGATAATTTCCCATTTCCTGAAAGCTGCCTTTTCAGATTTTGACAATTACCTACGTAACTCAAGTAGCACCTCAAATCCTTTCATCTCACTCCACTGGTTTCAACTTACCTTCCTTTTTTAACTCCTCCCTTCCCCCATATGTGCATTTATCAACAGAAATAATTTTGGCTTTGGATACAACGCAAATGGCACATCTAAGGATACTAGGGCTGTTTTTTTAAAACTGACCTGCGTTCTATTGAAGGCCTCTGTCCAAAGATTAGTGTCATGACATTTTTTATATATCTTATCTGTTGTTAGATACATTTAAGCTCATTATTTTTTGACCAGTTTACCTTTTATTTTGGATATCCCCAATCCTTGACTTCTTTCTGCTTATTGTGATTGAAGTCCAAAAGTATGTCTAAACTGTGTTTTAGTCAGGGTCTCCAGCTCATCAAGCTGAGCTGGTTGATTTAAGGCTATCTGATAACTTCCACGGTGACACTCATTTCTCGGAACAGATTTCTTTCAATTGTTCTGAGAAACTATATCTTTAAACTTTTCTATTTAAAAATCTGATTTGTTTCTAATTGGGCAGTATAAGATTTACTATTATCCTGTTCTGTTACATTTTTTTGCTTCTTTCCTTTTTAGATGCTGCACCCTTAGTGTCCTAGTTGTGACCTGCGTTCTTGGACATGTGTCCTCCTGTGCCCTGGGCTTCCATTCTCAAGTACAGCCCTCTTCACTTAGATTTTTTTCCCACCAGAATTTATTGACTCTTTTATGTACAAAGCAAAATTCCTCACAGAACTGGTTCATTCTATTATTTTGTGACAGATTGCAACAACACATTGTTGATTTTATAAAAATTATTTATTTAAGTATTTATTCAGTAATTTTCCTATGTTACTACATTTCCTCTGTGACAATAAGATAAGGTTTTTTTCTGCTGGAAAGCCTTATATTTCACTTACTTTGCTTTTAA
Source organism: Sakesphorus luctuosus (assembly GCA_013396695.1). Lineage (NCBI taxonomy): Eukaryota > Metazoa > Chordata > Aves > Passeriformes > Thamnophilidae > Sakesphorus > Sakesphorus luctuosus. Next base: position 1,866 of record VWZD01013291.1, on the reverse strand, counting down.
GTTGTAATTTCACATAAATATTTGAAGTTCTTTATTTTGGCTGGATGTCATTCTATGGCACATTTGTGCTTCTTTCGTTGCCTTTTAAATGATTATTCAGAAGTTGTTGCTGACTGGGTTTTCTTTGGCTCTAGGTAATCAGAAAATTTTTTCTAGTCTTTCAGTCTATGAAATCAGTATTTTCAGTACTTTATATCTTGCATATATGATGGTTGTCATTTGAAAACCAACTTGTCACTATTTCATGTATGCACATAGTCTAGTGGTGAGATTCTAACTAGTTGTACCACTGTATGACTAAAGCTGGGAGAAGCTCATTGCAGTCCCCTACGTGTGGGCTATATTGTAAACTTTACAAAATTAATTGGAGAATATTTATGCAAAGATCAAAACAAAAATAAGGCTGCTGTTTTCATGTTAATTATCTAAATGCACTGAAATCCTCTTTATACTGGGAGGAGGACAAATATTTAAAAAATGCCCTTTCATCTCCAATGTTATTAATCTACTCTAAAATATTGCCTAGGCATTAATCAAATTGAACTGTGATAAATAAAAACCCCCAACCCTGTGTTGTTTTGGCTTGCTCTACTAAAAAGAAAGAAATTCAGAGTTCATACTGAATATTTCTTTTATGACCTTCATTTTGCTTATGTAGACTGGAGAAGAGTGATTTTATGTACTTTGTGTGTTAAGATCACTAATCGCAGAGGGCAGTGTTAGAAGGACTGTCTTTTGTTGAATTTTTTCCTTGCATTACTGAAAAAGAAGGGCTGATAATCATGTCTGGAGTTTAAGTTTCTTCTGTAAGAGTTTAGTATTTAAAATTGTGGTGGTTTAACCCCAGCTGACAACTAAGTCAGCTCCTTAATTAATAAATTGCTTTTTTGATTTACCCTCTCACTGAGTGTGGAGGGTTTCCTTGGGAGCCGATCCCCCTCCATCAGTTACTATTAACTTGCTAAGCCAGCAAAAAGGTTAGGGCTAACAAGAATTTTTGTTACTCCTCTTAGGCCTCATTCAGGGAGCTTTAGTCCGAAATGTCTATTCAGCATGAAATAAAGAATTTTGTAAACTAGGATCAGAATCCAAGTGATTCTTTATTCTCACATGTCTTCAGTTCTAGAGAGGGGAGGTAAAAAGGGTATGACATTACTGCTTTACTGCCACTGATAAAATATGGCCTGCCTGTCTTTTAAAAGAAAGTTTTTTTGAATCTGATTTGAGAGGAGGATTCTGAACTGTGTATTCTGAGCATCAGGAAGTAGCAGTTTGAAAGGGACTTTGGGGAGGTGTCACACACATCTCTTGTAGCAGTATCCCCAGTTATCTGGGGCTTTAAGTTGCCCCTCACTAAACATGATGACTTTCTGAAGCACATAGCTCTCCCCAAGAACTTTAATGTAAGAAAAATCTTCATCCTCGCTCAGACTTTCAAATTCCATGCTAAGGAATAGGAGTTGAAGTCTCACCATAGTCCTTCTCTGCATGCTTATTTGATCCAAATACATATGTTTTTATTAAACAAAATAATATACTGAGTTTTTAAGGACGGTATTTTCTCAAGTACCCAATATTTCCATGGAAAGGGCATTCAAGGATTAGCTGAGTCAACCAGGAAGCTGCACCCTGGGAAGGAAAAAAGGGCAGGTTATGAGACTACCATACTACAGACTTGAAAGTCTCAAGGAAAGACAGGCTGGGGATTGATTGTTCATTGTCTAGGAAAAGGAGTAGCAGGCATCATAAAAAAAATGGAAAGAGTCATGCTCAAACAGGAAAGGCAATTGTCATGCAACAGATAATGGACCTTTGAAACTTCTTGCCAAAGAATGTTGTAGATAATAAAAAATAAAACAATAAAAT
>VWZD01013289.1:48105-61707 GCA_013396695.1 Sakesphorus luctuosus | reverse complement strand
GCAGACATGACCTCTTAGGCTGGATGCAAAGGTGCCAATGCCTCCCCGAGGGGAGTTATCACAGCTCCTATCTCACAGGCTTCTTTAACACCCAGCTTACATCCTGAGGGGTCAGGTGTTCCCTGATCAGCTGCTGCAAATGGTCCATTATTAACAGTGCATGAGAAATTACATTGACAGTGTAGAATGCATAGTTTTGGTTACACCCACACAGTGATAAACTGGTCCCAGCTGCTGAACTAGGACACTCCGGTCGCGCGAAATTCAGAAGAATAATAGGTAAGACACCACTAAATTTCAATAGCTGCTCCAATTGGAAACTAGAAGCTTGAAATTTGGTATGATAGGCAAAGAGCAACTGTTTTCAGCACCAGAACTTTAAGTTAGTATTTGCATAAGAAAGCAATTTTTACAGACTTCTCCTGAACAAATATAAATGAGGTCAGAATGCACTTGCCAAAAGTAGAAAAAGAGTATTACACAAAGTAAGAGGGAAATTATAGGAATTTGTACAAGAGTTTTGCATTCATGACTGGGCAGGAGGCACAGCTGGGGCATCAGCCATGGGACAGCAAACGTGCACCATCAGCTTCTCTGTACTGGCTTGCTTTCTTGTCTCACTCACATGATTTGGAAGAGGAAACATGAGGAAGCATGAGATGACTGGTGAATATTTTTGTAAGTACTTGTAGATAATGTGGCAATTATCTGTGCAAGTGGGCTCAGTTACCAGGATATAAATATTTTTACATGTAACCTGGAAGTTCCCAGTAATTTTAAAAATAAGATAAAATAATTGAAATCACCTAAGCACTTATTTCTTTACTTTTTCCCCCTACTTTGCTAGGAAAGAATATTAAAATTTCCAGGAAACTAGAAACATTTTTCTTGTATATTAGAGGTAAGGTTGTGAAAACATCAACTGCAATGCAGAATGTCAGAGCACAAGAACTTTTTTGCCTTATGTTTTACACTAAATCTGACTAAAGAGCCTATCAAGAGACTTAGCAAATCATCATGTCTTATTGTAAAGTAATTTACAGTTGCGTTTGCAGGCAGGCATCAGCAGGCTCAAAACTCATTACAGCCAAAGATAACAACATTAACTTAATCCTGACAGGCAAAATACTCTAGTCAATACAATTGCAGGTATGGTGTGTTGAAATATCCAACTGCAAACAATCGTGAGAAAGGTCAGTGAAGCATAAGTGTTTAACAATACAAGTGTTCCAGCCTAGTGTTTTAGACAAAGGTTATCATCAATGTTCAAATAAGAAAAATTCTCACTGAATCATTGCCTTTGAAGTTTTAGCAACACTAAGCTTTCCTCAAAACCACAAGCAGTAGTGTTCATGTATCCCAAAGTCTTTGTTTAAAAACCCTTTTAAGAAATGCATCCGACTCGAGTAAGTGTGCAGAGAAGCAGTCAACCACTTATTTGCATTTTTACAGTGTGTAATCTTTCTGTCCATAATAACTTGATTAGGAAGAAATGTGGGTAGATATCTGAACATTTGTGTTGCTTCCTAGCCCATATTCCCTATAGCACTAGCAATTCCTAGATAGTCCATTGTTTTCACAAGATCTTTTGATTTATGTTAATAGTCAAGTTAGAAGATCTGTGACTTGCCAGGATATATAATGAAGTATTAAATAAAGCTTAGCTAAATTCCTCTTTCATGGGCACAAGCAATTGTTTTGGAATCAATCACTAAGTATAAAATTTAGCTAGAAGAGTAGTAGTCACCTTCAGAATAAAGAAAAACAAGGAAAAATACTCCGGAAATATAATAATAATTGGCCTCAAACATGTCTGTGTTTTAGTTGAATTAAATCCCTTATTGATTGTGATGTTTGCAGTAAGTATATGATGTTAACATAGAAATAAAACAACTCTTATAGTATCTATTAACTGTATAGGGCTGGTCCTTTATACTTACTAAGGACAAGTTACTGAGATCCCAACTTCTAGTTATATATGTAATTTTTCAGACTAGTTTATGTAAGTCTCATCTTTGTTATGGCTAGTTTTCTCAAGGTGATATTAAGTCACAAAACTTGTTCCTAACAATATTTTAGGTTCAAACTCTGCTAAGAAAATGACTGTTATAATTACTAGACTTTGAGGTGTCCTTTCTGTGTTGAACCAAGTCTTGCATAAATGTAAAAAACCCCAAATGTAGAAGTTAAGCACTGGATTTTTTTTCCTCATTTTCAAATAAACCAATGTTTAATAAATTCTAGTAAAGGGTTAACACTTCATGTGAACAGTAACATGTACAGATAGCTATAAAAGATTATCAAATTACTCTTGGCTGTGAGGGGACAACTTTTATTACAATAATAACTGGCATGTTACTGTGTCATGACTCAATTTCTTGGAGAGAGCTGATGCTTCTCAGAGAGGGACAATCTCGAAGGTTAAAGCAACCATGCTTCATTAAACAAATGCATGCCACTAGATCAAGAGCCAATAATGACATAACTGATATAGAGCAGAAGAGGTCTGCACTAGTGTTCTCACCTTGTTTCCACCAGCATGTGTCATTGTGGATGCCTGTACTGAGGCCCAGCATGAGCAAGGGGAAGAAAACAAATGATGTCTTCACAGGGAGAGATGGGCACAACGCAGAAATGTAATTTGTCAAAACAAAGGAGAGACTGGAGCTGAACATCTGCATACATGTATAGATAGATCTTAATTTCCAAGGTGTTGCGGACTATGCTCTGGGGAAAACAAGAAGGATGCTTTTCAGAACACATGTGGCCTCATTGTGGAACTACAGGCAGAAATATGCAATATGGAGACATTTGTGATTAATTCACCATTCCTGTAAAACACCTGCCCGCCTGCATTTCCATTTTGAATTTATCTCTGAATAGGTTTGTAAGAGTTAAAATACAAGTATTAGTGGGTGTTCATATAAACCGAAATGGCCAGCTGTTTGCAAAATATTCTGCTCCTTATAAAACTTAATAAAGTTCAACAGTTTATACCATTAATTCATTCTTTCTCCAGTGTGGAACTGTGCTGGTTTAAAGGTAAACCTGTAGGAGAAGTGAACCCAACACAAAAGAGATTATAAGCCAAAGCTACAACTTAATAAAAATATTACAATGAATGCAATGATACAAAGAGAAATTGGTTTTGCTTCACAAAACCCAGAAGTATGACCCAGCACCCTGGGGTACAAACACAATGGTGTTTGTTAGCCCTTGTGCTGAGACCCCTCTTGGTTCCCCTGAGCCCAAAGTGAAAAAAAAAAGAAGGGAAAAAACCTGTTGGTGCAGATGACTGTCGCATTCTGGTCAAGAGTGATAGTCGCAGTCCTGTTGAGGTTCTGCTTCTCCTCTGGATCCAGTGAATGGTCCCAGAAGTCCCCAAACCCCAAGATTATATCCTCTCAGGTTCAGGTGGGAACGCCCAGTACCTCCCCCAGGGCAGGAAGTTCCACAATGGGTGATCTAACTCTGTGGGTCATGGGATATTTTTGGAATCGTTGTTGGCCCTTTAGCAGACATACCCCCTCAGGCTGGGTGTCGAGGTGCTAATGACTCTACAGAGTGGAGTTATCACATCTCCTATCTCACAGGCTTCTTTAACACCCAGTTTGCAGCCTGAGGGGTCAGGTGTGCCCTGGGCAGCTGCTGCAAATGGTCCATTGTTAACAGTTCATGAGAAATGACTAGGGGGTTTAGAATACACAGTTTTGGTCAGACCCATACAGTGATAAACTAGTCCTGGCTTGCTGAACTAGGACAGGAACTTACTGGACCTAAAGGATGGACAGCTAATTGATTTTTTTTTAAGATATCCTAGCTATATTTATTGTCAGGTAAACTTTAATATCAGGCACACAGTAAGATCAAGCCAGCATAATTTTTTTCCTCATATCTCAGTAATTTTGCTCAAAAAATGCTGAAGCAAGAAGTTTATTAAGTTTTTATTTAAGTGCTGCTTCAGAGCTAATTCCCCCTAACACTCAAAATGCTTTTACTTATATATGACCCATTCACTCAACCCAGAATGGCCACCTAGATTTGAAATTGCTTAGCCTATCTACTTTGCAGGGAGTGTGCACACAGATTAAGCTGAGCACTGAGGGTCAGCTACACCTCGTGAGAGTCCTCAGTGCTCCAGAATAACCATTATCCCTGGGAAAGAGTCCCATAGCACTCAGGCTACTTTGCCTTAAAAAAACACCAAACCCAAAATAAAATAACCCCCCACCCCCCACCCCCCAAAAACCACAAACAAACAAACAAACACCCAAAACAAACAACAAAACACCTAAACCAAACAACTCCCCCCAAAAAAATTCCACCAAAAACTGTAACACCAAAGAGAATCACTGAAGGTAAAATAGATTAATATTGTCCCTTACTCTACAAGGTGCAGAATGCAAGGCCAGATTCCTTTAGCTACCCTCAATGTTCATCTTCAAACATCTTCTTTCTCCATTGTAGTGACAGAATTGAAATACCTCCAAATTTTCTTGTCAGATATAAAAGCCAATAAGCAATATTTGAGGTTGATAAGGCTTGTTGTTTTTTAACTAAACTAAACTGATGCATAATATCCACTATGGTGGGATATTTGGGGGCCACGAAAAGTTAATCACTAAAATTTAGCACATAGCCACCATGGCAAAGCACTTCAGACTAAGGGTAACCATCTTGTGACCACCTTAGTCCTCCCTTATCTGTACATCTCTCTAGCTAAATGCCTATTAGAGTACAAATTAATAAGTCTGAGGTACTTAAGATGATCTAAAGTCTAATATTGATGCAATCTGTTTAAGATGATGTAAAGGTTTAGCATAGATTATGATACTTAGTATCTGGTAACTTTAGTTTGGTTTATTTGCAAAAACTGTTCCAGGACAATTTGGAAACAATAGGAGGTAAAAAAGCAAGAGGGAAACAGGAGAGGGAAAAATAGTTAAGAAGCACGGGTGCTTATTTTGCCTCAAGCCATGCACTTGAAAGACTATACAAGCACAGGTCTAAAAACACATGGTTAGCCTGGAATACTAAGAAGATGCCAGTCAATCTAGTTTATAACATATCTCCCAAGTGTATTCATGGGAAATTACTACTGATATTATTAAGCATTATTAGTTTCTAGATTTGTTATTTGGGAACCATTAAACTTGTTTGATCCTTTCAAAAGTTAGAAATGAAATTTTAATTTCTTGACTATATATATACTCATGTACAAATAGAACTTTGAGGAGAGTTAACAACATTCATCAGCCTCCAATTTCCACACAATTCTGCAACAGGATAGATGTCACTTATGATGTTTGTTGGAAGTTGCAATANNTTTATATAATTTTATTAACAATTTTATATATAAATATGCATGCTATAGAATTTTTATAGAATATTTATATATTGTTTGGTATTTATAGCTGCCTGTAGTTATAGGTTGCATTTTCATGCATATGTACAAGAAGGGGAACCTAACTAAGGCATTCAAATTTAACTATCATTGTCCCTCATCTTTAAGACCTGAACTAAAGAATCTTAGACTTGTTTTCTCTTATTTATCCATCTTGCCTCTCCAGAAAAAAATTGGTTTTCTCACTACTACTGACTTGGAGGGGTANNTACTGACTTGGAGGGGTACATAAAAATGGCTTTGATGTTTTGCATTTAATAAAATAAGAAAGCATTTAATGATTTAAGATTAGTTACTGTTTTAATTTCTGTCCTCCTTCCAAAGCAATGTGAACTTTTCAGCCCATGTGCTAAAGACTGAAGTTCCACAAAGATAAAAATGGACAATGTTTCTTTAGCAGACAATTTGTCACATAGCCTTTAAGTTTTACTAGCCCGGAGAGATATCCAACAACTAAATAGTGAAAGGAAAGTGAATGATTAGCTGGCAGACCTTCAGGCTACTGAAAGATAGTTTTAGTAGCCTGTCATGAAAATCTGTGGCCTCAGGCTGTGGGGCTACTTTTTATTTCCAAGCCTGTTATTGATTTTGGTATGAAGAAAATAATTTGGTATTGTTGCTTAAGGTNTAGATAGATAGATAGATAGAATGTAAAATGATCATGACTATGTACTCAGGTTTGACATATATGCATTACATGTATTTCAGACACTTCTTTTTCTGCTGAATGAAGTATGAAAAGGTTCTAGCAGTATTTTGGCCCAATACATGAAAGAAGAAAGACTTACCAAAACCTAGATGAATACATAACAGCAAACACTTATGCATCAGCCACTTGCCATCTCTCCTTATATAAGAAAATGGACAATACACATAGGGACTGTGTGCTATCTATTCAGAAGTCTTCAAATAGCATTCTTTAATTAATCCTCTTGGGATGCAGTTCTGAGAAGTGGAGGAACTAGTATCTCTCATTACTGACTTCTCTATTATAAAAATACGTAACATCAGTGGGATGGAAAACTGTTATGAATTGAGATTTTACATTTATCTTATCATCTTTAATCCAGACTGTTGCAAACAAGATGCCATGTCCACTCTGCTTCACTGTACTCTCTCCGTTTATACATCGAAAAGATAAAGCACAGATTGCAGCTGTTGCAACACTGTTACCCAGCCCTAGCAATTCACTGTTAATCTAACAATCTGACCTGAAGTGACCAGTTTTAGGAATAATGTCATTTACTCATTATGCCCATTGAGCTTTAGGTTTATCTCATGCTCTTAATTTCTTCAACCCAGGCATTGTCAGCAACAGTGTTATGAATGGTTGCTCATGAATTAATATGCAATCTCTGATGTACTGGCCACAACAAGGATGTCGAAAACTGAGACCTGGGACATGAACTGCTGCATTAAAGTCAAGCAACAGCCAAGAGAAGATTTGAAAGTCTTGAGAAAAATATTTAACTTCTCCAGTCAAGGAGATTACACTCATGTTCCGCAAAGTCAAGAGGTTGTGAAGATCCTTCATTACATTCAAAGATTTATCCCAATCATAATTAATACCAAAAAATACAACAATAACTACTTTTAGGGCACAAATTCTGTCAACTATATAAATTAGATTTATCCTACAAAGAGCAGGTAACATCATAATTTCTTGATATCTGTATTGGTAACTGAATGTGCCTAATAAAGAATGATAAATACGATCTGAGAAGATCCTCCAGAAAACTGATAATAAGCAGGGGTTTTTTAATTCTTGAGTAATTGGATAATTTCTTACTCTTCATGTTTATTTCAACAAGTACCAGACATAAAATTAAAGAAAATAAAGAGTTGCAAATGGCAGGGGTATGATAACAAAATATGGTAAACAATTCAACATTGAGCNACACAACCACATGTTTCATTTGCTAACAATTTTTAGTTCAAATTTAACTTTTTATTACAACAGAGATTGAGCTGGTAGATGAAGGGCATTTACTACTTAAAGGTACTACCATCTTTATGAAACATGGCACACTAATCGAAAACACAAGTAAACTGAAAATTAAATTTAAAAGCCTATAATTTAGTATCTTCCTTGCCAGGAATGATGACTTTCATTTACAGAGGGAATCCAGAGCTGCTCAGGGTCAGTCTGATGTGTGCCATTTTCAGGCCTATCGTAGAGGCTGATGGAGTTGATTAATTTCTTGGAACTCAGCTTTGTCTTCTCCAGCTCACTGAACAACTTCATTTCAGCTGATGAGTTCAAACAGGGGTCAGAGCAATCCTCATTTCTGACAATCCCACAAAATGGGAATTAATTTTATGAGTTAGTACTATTGTGTTCAAAACTAAGCAGAAAGTAGTCAGCTGACTTAACCTAAGGAGGGAAAGAAATATTCCATTTACAAAACCTACTAAGATAGACTGAACTGTTTAAAAATACAGGAGAATATTTGCATTAGCCAGAGAAAATTATTAAACATCCCATAGAATCCTATGCCTGAAAATCCATTTAAAGTCCATGTCAGAGCAAACACTTAAATTGTAGCTGCTGCTGTCCATCATTATTTAAAAACCACTTTCAGGGGTGGTTTAAAACAAGTTTGAGAGAACGGCATGTACAGGACAATAAGGAGAGCATAGCTGCTTGAGAGGTAACAAGACTGCAAGCTCTAATTTTGTTTTAGTGATGGCTGAAACATAACGAAGTAATGCTGCTCATGTAAGTAGTAATGGCATTAACATTGTGAATACTGATGCTCTCTTCAGAAGTGAGTATATCACAATGCAATCTTCAGTCTTTACGCTCAAAAATTATGAAATACAAGTAACATTATTAAACTAATGCAGTTTTGAAAGGCTGAAAAACAATATAAAAACACAGCCACTTGATCTAAGTGTATTCACATCTTTCAGATATTACAGATTTATATTAAAGATTTTTTAATAACGAGTATTTCCATAAAATGATCTAGAACTATTATATGTATATAAATGCATAATCCAAACATACATATTAGAAGCATTTACTAAGGATAGTAATGCTCTAGCATTGTTCTTCCTACTACCCTGTTTTGAAGAACCTATCACCTCTGAAACACCACCTAGACTTATGGAAGAATGTGCCAGGGGCTGGTTGAATCCAGAGATAAGGAACAAAGAGAGTACTGTATTCAACAGCAGTAAATGTGAGTTTTCTCATATAGGCAATTACATCTTCTTTATTTGACTTAGAAAAGTTAAAACACAGACTTAAAAGACAGGGAGATGAGTTAGAACTTTTGCTTAGCTGTATGATCTTTTTTTTTTCTTTTAAATTGGATTGACTCCAGAAATTGCAAACTTTAAGTTCAAAATAAAGAATCACTTTACTGAAAGGAAGCATTTTCCAAGTAAACCCTCCCAACTTCCATTGTTTTGTATATTGAAAGGTATGGCAAATCAGTAGCTCAGAGACAGAAGACAGAAGAATGATTTCTGCTGTTACTAGTGAGTGCAACATTTGGTGAAGTTCCAACTCCGTGCTGGTTGGTGTAACATAAGGAGTTTAGGAGCTTTTATTCTACAGCTGATGTTTGACACTAACTTACGTAAATCCCATAAATCTCATCTAATGAAGCTGAGATCTTGAGGAAGATCTTATTATCAGCAGACATGGATGAAATTATGCTTTTAATTGATAAACGTATTTACATTCTCAGGCAAGGAGAATGAAGGACTGTACTGTAATGTGCAATGAAACAAAGCAAACAGAATAACAGCTTAAAATGTCATGATGACAATGAACCTTAGCAGCCTAGAAGCGAATTTTTCTGTAAGTCTTCTATGAAAAAAATACTCATCATTTTGATAGCAAGACTAAGGGGGGAAAAATGTGAGGATGGTTCAGTTCCACTACAGAAGCCTTCAAGGGCTACAAATCCCAATATAAAAATTATGTTCTAGGCAACAAAGGTGGTTTCCAACTAATCTTTTACTTTGAGTTATGCACAAAATCTCCTTCACCAAAGGTATCATCTTTTTGGAGTGAGAAAAATAAAAAAGAAAAAGAATGTACTCATTAATTTTGAGCAAGGCATTGTTCATTTTAATTCATACCCTTCCTGTTACTGAGTTTACTTAAGTCATTGGGTCTCCCATTTATAACTGCAATTGCTAGCTATCAGATTGTACACAATAATGATTAGAAGGTACACGGTACACAGAACACAGAAAGAGTTTTCTGATCCACTTCTGCAAATGGTAACCCATTTTGAGATGTAAAAATCTGTCTTTTTAGACTAATTGTCCGGCACATGCAAAACTGTCACACAACCTCTGCTTTTCCAAGTCATAGGATTATAACATATGTTTTGCTCACAGCTATGCTCAGAGAATCTAACCCTCTGTTGTAGTTTTGAATGATACATCAAAACTACAACATCATTCAAAACTACAACACCCCCACCTCAAAAAGTCCTATTATGATAATTTTATGTTTTCTTTTCCTCAATAAAGAAGTTAGGCTATTTAAAATCTAGAGTCCTACTATTTATCCAGATGACAACGCTATGCCATTTCTCTACTGATGCAGTGACTTCTCAATGTTTTGTGTCTTCTGTACTAGAATGAAGTCAGACTGTGAGTGTCACAGATTAACATAATTTACAATGCCTACATACCTTGAACACGAGGATCACAAGCAGTCTCGCTTGAATTTTGACTACTGCAGGCTACTTCAAACTCATGGGCACTGTTTACATAATCTTCTGAGTAGCATTGCTGACACCTAAAATAATTTGTGGATATACATACCTCTACATGATAATTTCTAAAATGAAAAATGATTACTCAATAAGAATTTACACAAATTAGAATACAAAATAGTAAAAATTATATTGGCTTTTGTGCTCTGTAGTGCTGAGAACTTTGAACTTCCACCACTGTCAGGAGACATTCTGACAGCTGTAGATCTGAATCTTTCATTGGCACTGTACAGTATTAAAGTATAAAGTATGAAAATTGATCTTCTGACAGCACAAGTTTCATCCACAATTTTAGGATTGGGAAAGTGCAACTGTGTTTGTATCTGTGTAGGCTATAAGTTGGAGTTGCAGCTTTTTCTGCAGTGAAAATGAAATTATATGCTACTCAAAACAAGATAGATAGATAGATAGATAGATAGATAGATAGATAGATAGATAGATAGATAGATAGAATGTAAAATGATCATGACTATGTACTCAGGTTTGACATATATGCATTACATGTATTTCAGACACTTCTTTTTCTGCTGAATGAAGTATGAAAAGGTTCTAGCAGTATTTTGGCCCAATACATGAAAGAAGAAAGACTTACCAAAACCTAGATGAATACATAACAGCAAACACTTATGCATCAGCCACTTGCCATCTCTCCTTATATAAGAAAATGGACAATACACATAGGGACTGTGTGCTATCTATTCAGAAGTATTCAAATAGCATTCTTTAATTAATCCTCTTGGGATGCAGTTCTGAGAAGTGGAGGAACTAGTATCTCTCATTACTGACTTCTCTATTATAAAAATACGTAACATCAGTGGGATGGAAAACTGTTATGAATTGAGATTTTACATTTATCTTATCATCTTTAATCCAGACTGTTGCAAACAAGATGCCATGTCCACTCTGCTTCACTGTACTCTCTCCGTTTATACATCGAAAAGATAAAGCACAGATTGCAGCTGTTGCAACACTGTTACCCAGCCCTAGCAATTCACTGTTAATCTAACAATCTGACCTGAAGTGACCAGTTTTAGGAATAATGTCATTTACTCATTATGCCCATTGAGCTTTAGGTTTATCTCATGCTCTTAATTTCTTCAACCCAGGCATTGTCAGCAACAGTGTTATGAATGGTTGCTCATGAATTAATATGCAATCTCTGATGTACTGGCCACAACAAGGATGTCGAAAACTGAGACCTGGGACATGAACTGCTGCATTAAAGTCAAGCAACAGCCAAGAGAAGATTTGAAAGTCTTGAGAAAAATATTTAACTTCTCCAGTCAAGGAGATTACACTCATGTTCCGCAAAGTCAAGAGGTTGTGAAGATCCTTCATTACATTCAAAGATTTATCCCAATCATAATTAATACCAAAAAATACAACAATAACTACTTTTAGGGCACAAATTCTGTCAACTATATAAATTAGATTTATCCTACAAAGAGCAGGTAACATCATAATTTCTTGATATCTGTATTGGTAACTGAATGTGCCTAATAAAGAATGATAAATACGATCTGAGAAGATCCTCCAGAAAACTGATAATAAGCAGGGGTTTTTTAATTCTTGAGTAATTGGATAATTTCTTACTCTTCATGTTTATTTCAACAAGTACCAGACATAAAATTAAAGAAAATAAAGAGTTGCAAATGGCAGGGGTATGATAACAAAATATGGTAAACAATTCAACATTGAGCATAGAATGGGCATATTAAAAAAAAAAAGGAAAAAGAATAGAATAGATGAGGTAAAAAGCAGGGAAACCTACAATTATAATTTTAAATTTTTTTTTATTTGTCATGTATCATGTGGGTTTTATATTATAAAATATCAGTTATATTTTACAGTTTTATACAGTTACTGTACACATACATACCTTTCAGCATTTATTTGAGGGCTTTTTTCAGCCTGATGCTGGAAGAGACCTCTGGAGATCATCCACCCCATTGTATCTGCTCAGGCAGGGCATATAGAGCACATTCTGATGTCTGTTGAATTTGTCCCTCATGGAACTCTCCACTATCTCTCAACGCAACATATGCCAGCAGCTTCTGATGTTTGGATGGAGCCTGCTGTGTTACAATTTGTTCCCATTGCCTGGCCTCTTGTCCTGTTGCACCACTGAGAAGAGCCTGACTCTGTCCTTTTTGCACCCTCCCTTCAGGTCTTTATATTCATTAATGAGATCCCCACTGAGCCTTCTCTTCTCCAGGCCAAACGCTCTCTCAGCATCTCCTCATACATGAAATGCTCCAGTCTCCTTATCATGTTAATGGTCCTTTGTTGGACTGTCTCCAGTGTATCCATGTGTCTCTTGTAGTCCAGAACTAGATCCAAAACTCCAAGTGTTGCTTCACCAGTGCTGAGCAGAAAAGAAGGATCACTTCTGTTGACCTTCTGGCAATACCACTGCTACTGCAGGACACTATTTGCCTTTTTTTAACCACAAGAGCATATTATCAGGTCATGTCCAACTTGGTGCTCACTAGGATGGATCCTCCATGGCCTTTTATGAAAAGCTGCTTTCCAGTCAGTCGGACTCCAGCTTGTGCTGTGCCTGGGGTTTTTCCTCTTCAGATACAGGACTTGGCAGTTCCTCAGTTGAACTCTTAAAGAGATATGTAAAAGACAATGCCCACAAAACTCACGCTAGCAAAATAAATACAAAAGAAAAATTTTCCTTTTCCTTCAGTTCCTGCCCTTAATGCACATGAAAAAGAAGATGTATATCTAGTACACTGAGCATATCAGATACACAAGGAAGTCAACACCTTTCCATATCTTGAGTGTGCCTGATATTCCTTTGCTGAAGAGTACTCATTAAGGCTTCAGGATATCTAGGACCCTTCATGTCCTCTCACTGAAAAAAACCAACCTTTATCATTTCCCGTTGGATTTAACATAACAGTCAAAGCAACCCAAGTTTTCAGTGCCTTCCATGTAACTTGTCAGCTTGTCAGTTCCTCATTCTGCATTTGGGAGTCCTTTTCTGAAGATTGTGACTCGTAGTGGATTATATGGTGGACTTGGTGCTGGAGTATGACTGCCTATTCCACTACAAATGCTGGGGCTTAATTCACAGGTTTTGTACATCTGGTCTTTGCAACTTTGTATACACATACAGAAATATATATTTATAAATCCATAGCTATGTATTTATACATACCAACACAGATATTCTCTATAGATATGCTATATACCAAAGGTGTGTGATATTACACGCACAGCTATATGTAAAAAGGCAGGTATTTATACAGACCTTAATTTTATAGTTGCAGGTGCAGTCTGTTGTAGTTTGGGATTCTTATGTAAATTCTCTCCCCTGCCACTAACTGCCCATGCTAGGAGTTAACAAAAAGAGTCGTTAACTGCTGATTTCTTGGGTGGGGGCAGGTTGTCTCTTTTGTTTTTGGGGACTACACACGGCTGAGGGGAAGGGGGGTTGGGAGGCGG
>VWZD01013289.1:703-48016 GCA_013396695.1 Sakesphorus luctuosus | reverse complement strand
TTTTTCCCTTGTTGGGGAAGCGGTTTGCTCTGGTCTGTTTACATAAATATACATATATATATATATATATATACATAGCAGTTAAGAACAGTTATCCTTCTTGTATTAAAGTTCCTCTTCTAAATTTGATAAAGAGTGGCGTGATTATTGTGGAGGAGGCCCCCTCCCCAGCTTTTGGTTTTTTTTCTCCTCAAACCAAGACACAGTCGTAGATTTATATTTGTTTACAAGGTATATCTAAAAGTTTAGATTTTACATCTAAATAGCTATATTCAATAGTATGATTTTGGATATATCTGTTTTATGCTGAAGAAGACATCAGCATCACACATAGAGCTCAGAAAGGAAGTGTAAAATTAATGTGGATCCTGTAGTGGTGGACTACCTGCCGCTTCAGTTCCTCTCAGAATATCCAGGCCAGCAGGGACAGAAATTCAACTGACAGAACTGGAAAGCAGCAGAAGAAAGCTGTCAATTACTATCGGTGAAAAGAAGGCTGTGCATCTACACATGCATGAGTATGTCTTAAAGCACTGAGAAATAGACAACAGGTTCACTGCTTGCCCATTTTGTTGGCTGCATCTCTGATGTAATTATCTGTTGTGCAAGTTGCAATTCTAAAAGTAAATACATGTGTTTCCTTAAAATACATGTGTGTGACATTAAAAAAAAAAAAGTGGGGAGCAAAAAGACACATCAATTCCTCTAGAACAGGCTTTTATTAGCTATATGCTATGACACAAATCTTACTTTGTTCATGGACTGGAATTTTTTTTTTTTTGCTCAAAACAACTGGAGAGTAAGGTAAGATTCTTTTATTTTCATGTAACTTTTTATTATTAAATTGAACAAGCAGGAATTGCAAAGCTGAGCAGAATGTTTCAGAGCACCTAAAGTAGCTTGTCTCTTGGACAGAACATTAGGCTGTGGAAAGTATTAATTAACATTAGTTATCATTTGTGGGAGTTCTCAGCAACTGGCATGGAAAATATCATTAGTTTTCTATGCAACAGTTTTTAAAATATGTTCTTTTAAAGTTAAGAGTAAATTTGTCAACCTCCAATAAAAATCTAATGGAAATATTTGTCATAAAAAGGCCACACCTTGAGTATTGTGTTCAGTTCTGGGCCCCTCAGTTCAGGAAGGAGATTGAGGTGCTGGAGCAGGTCCAGAGAACAAGGCTGGTGAAGGGACTGGAGCATAAGTCTTATGAGGAGAGGCTGAGGGAGCTGGGGTTGTTTAGTCTGGAGAAGAGGAGGCTTAGAGGTGACCTCAGCAGTCTCTAGAACTACCTGAAGGGAAGTTCTAGCCAGGTGGGGGTTGGGCTCTTCTCCCAGGCACTCAGCAATAGGACAAGAGGGCACGGGCTTAAGCTCTGCCAGGGGAAATTTACGTTGGAGATCAGAAAAAAATTCTTTCCAGAGAGAGTAATCAGGCATTGGAATGGGTTGCCCAGAGAGGTGGTGGATTCCCCATCCCTGGAGATTTTTAAACGCAGATTGGACGTGGCACTGAGTGCCATGATCTGGTAAATGGACTGGAGTTGGACCAAGGGTTGGAGTTGATGATCTTGGAGGTCTTTTCCAACCCAATCGATTCTGTGATTCTATGATTCTATGACTCATTGATTCTATGATTCTATGATTGGAAGTCTTCACTATAGTAATACCAAAACAAGATATTGTGGTACAGACATATACCACTGTGGGGTTGATCAGAGCTTTATAGAGGAAAAAAGATAACATCTCTTTCCCCACTTCAGTATACCTGCTTCAGGGCTGATCTGACTTTTCTGCAGAGCACGGCTCTGTTACTTGGAAAAATGCATTTATGATGGAGGTTATGGTGCAAGTCAGAGGTAGGGATGCTGGGAATGCATCCTTCTCCAGCTGCCCTCTCATTCAGAAACTATCTTCCACAGACTCTTCACAAGAGTTTTTATTAATTAGAAGGAAGAAAAAAGAAACTAATTATCAATTTAATTAATTTAATTTTGTTTTAAATAGAGAGTGAAAGAGTGTCTTGGGTTTAGCCCAGCTTTCTCCCACCAATCCCGGACTGCCTGGACTGGGGAAAAAAAGAAAGCCTGGATCAAACTCATCACAAAGAGCTTTTTCATACAGTGCGACATTTTCCCAATAGAGGAAAGAAAATATTTTGAAAA
Source organism: Sakesphorus luctuosus (assembly GCA_013396695.1). NCBI lineage: Eukaryota > Metazoa > Chordata > Aves > Passeriformes > Thamnophilidae > Sakesphorus > Sakesphorus luctuosus. The sequence goes on along the minus strand of VWZD01013289.1, from coordinate 45,852 downwards.
TTGAGAGTCATGAATGAATATTTAAGATACATAAACAGAAGTCTATAAAATCTGTAACAGCTGTTTCAGATAAGATATTTGTAACAACCACTTAATTTTTCACAAGTGTGATAAAGTCTTCTGACAGAAGAAACATAATTCAAGGAGTTAGCAAAACTCAGCAAATTGACTAATCTATTTAGGTCACACTGATATTTTTAAACATATAAATTTTCCCTGCATTCAGAGGGCAGCTCTTACAAATCAAACTACATTCATAAATACTACTATGGGAATGAAGGGGAGTGAAACAAAACCTTAAGTTTATTAAGACTGAAGTTGGAAAATGTTCACTTTTCTTTTCCCATGTGCTACCATCTTTCAAAAGTAAAGAGTACAGAAAGGAAAAGTCAGTAAGTGACTGGCATGGAGGAACAGAGAAGAAATAAGTACTGACAGTGATTGAATTATGTTGATCGTGCCAGTAAAAGAGCTACCGTTGGCACAGGAGACCTGGGACCATGAGCCTGGTACCATCTGGCAGTGATCATTGCAACGCCTGACATCAAGCAGGTAATGTTAACTCTACCACTGAAAGGGGCTATGAACTATGATCAGAGATACAGCTCATCAATAGACATCTATTTTCCTGCTTTGCCATAAACGTCAGTGTCCATAGACCCTTCAATTATTCAGTGTTCTGCTGAAGGTTAAAGGTGTAGAACAGATTTTATAAGGCAGTCTCGACACATATTGTTTCCCCTGACCACACACACACACACACACACACACACACACACACACACATGCACGCACGCACGCACGCACAATGCAGGCTGGAATGTCACAATGGATAAAGATCAGGTGTAATTAATTTGTGATAATTAGAGAAAAAATGAGCAGTTCTTAAGGTGAGGAAGAAGCAACAGAATTTGTTTCTTTGGAAAAGATTCTTTGAAAGCAAAAGGCTAAACACATTCAGCACATTTTTTTGTAGATGTTTTTCCCCATTTTCAAAACCAACATTACAATTTTATGATGCACAAAATGGAAAACTTTCAAAAATGTCAGGTTCTGAAAAAGATTACTATGAATAATGTATTTCAATACAGCTTTGTCAAACTGTTCTGTAGTACATACATTTGTAATTTCTTAACACTGAATTTACTGGGAAGTGACACTACTGTGCTCATGCTGTTCACACTTGTTTACAAATAGAGGCAGTCAAGCTTTGAGCTTCAAATTCAAGTGTCCAGATACTGACGTGACTTGCCTGAAAGCACTGGCAGGAAAAGTGTGCCGTGTTAAAAATTCATAAAGAACACTGCTTTTTATTTCAAGAGTAACAGGAGCAAAAGGTTTTTGCAGTGCCCTGGGAAAGAGAAAGTTCAAATATTGTGAAGTTGCAGGAGTAGATCAGAGCACACTATTCACAGTTAAAGCCTACAAGGCAGTTCTTTATAGTGTCTTGGGTGAGACAACTGAAGGAGAACTGAACCTAAGGAGCCAATTTGCTGAGTTTTGTTCAGTCTGTAAATTGAGTAGTTTTTATTATAGAATCAGGAACTGCATATTGAACAATGGAAAACTGTATTTGAATCTATATTTCTAGGATATCTAAACTTATATTTCTATAACTCCTCCAAGATGTCAAGTAGACCCACAAAGGTCTGCTACAACAGATTAGATCTTTCAAAATTCTGAGTGTCAACAATTAGTGATCCCATAGCTGGCTACTTTTTCAGACACCTTTGTGGGAAGTAGCCCTGCTCATGTTCCAGGCTAGAAGGAGACAGGTATGGGTGTGGGTTTTGGTTTTTTTTGGTTGTTGTTGTTGTTTTTTAAACTGTGTGATCAAACTTTGCCTTCCAAAATGCAGGCATTCTTTGACTTAGATCTAAAAGTCTGCTACCTGAGGTGTAGTATTTCTTTATCCTCTTGTTGTCTTTATCCTGAAGTCTGTACTGACTGCTAACAAAACAGCTATGCATCATGCATTATAAGACAACTTGAAATGAATATCAGCAAAATAGCTTTGTATTTTAGACATTTTCTGAACCAGATTTTTCTAGGAGATACAAACAACTAGAAACACTTGTGAAATATGTTATTTCATACATTTAATTAATATCTATCAAATGTTTGTCAGATGGCTGAAATCTTTGAGGAAAAATTAGTGGAGTAAAACCTTGATGTTTGACAGTAGTCAAATTATGCAAAGGGGATCCACCTCAAACCTATGCACACAAATAAGAAAGTACTAAGACAGCAGCATTATGCAGAGAGCTCTCATGCTTTTGCGAGGGGGAAATCAGCATGTCTGGCTGACCAGTAAAAAGTGCCAGTGCTCAAATTCACTAATTACTCATCCCAGGTGCAAAATCCAACACTATCCTTTGTTGAACTTCATGTGGTTGGTGATTGCCCAGTGCTCTAATTTTTCAAGGTCTCTCTGCAGGACCTCCCTTCCTTTGACAGAGTCAACAGCTGCTCCTAGTTTTGTGTCATCTGCAAACTTGTTCAATATCTACTCCAGTCCTGAGTTCAAGTCATTTATGAAGACCTTGAAGGCATCTTCCAATCCTGATGATTGCATGATTCCATCTTGTGCTACATTATGTGTTTTCAGGTCTTCTAGAACAAATACCTTATCTACACACATATGCAGTCCAAAAGCCTTCCACAGATTTCTTACATACTGACAGCCCGCATCCTTACTTCCTGGTGAATGTCAACACCCTAATTTTTCCAGGAGAAAATTAGTGGCATGGAGAGGATGTGATTCCTATGTTATGAGGCATCTATGATGAAGCTTACTATCATTCATGAGGAAGCTTCTAGGAAAGGATATAACACTGTAATTTGTGAAGTTAACACCCAGTGCCTCAGGCAATGCACAAGACTCCAGAGCTCAGTTCTTCCAACCTCAAAACCTTTAGCAACAGTGGAGTAACCAACAACAACTTTCATTCCCCCTCCTCTGGTAGAGCATCTTGATGTTTTCACTGGTATTATATAGCTGCCCAGTATGTTATGTCCTCCTCCTGTTGGGGAAGTTGGAGTGCGTAGCGAGAGGTTTCTTCGCGTCCTTGCCAGCCCACCCCAGACGTGGCCCCGGGTTTGGGCTTCCTAGTCGCATGTGCATATTCTCATAGAGTCATGCTCTAGAGGTTAAAATCAAGAACAGTTCCAACTTTATTAGGGTATAAACAGGTTATATAGGTTTTTGGGGTGAACACGCGGTCAGTGCCAGCTTGGGATAGGTTGAGCTTGTTTGTTCACGCACTCGTGGGCTGCTTTCCTTGGCTGGGAGCCAGTGGTCATCACCCCCTAGGCGCCAGCCTGACGCTGTTTATCTGGGGTCTTCAGGCTGTTTACCTCTTCTTCAGGCTGCCTCAAGGTCGCTGTGACCTTGCCTGCCTGTCAGCTCCTAAGCTGTGTGTTTGTGCATCCTACAGGGCCAGACCAAATCTGCCCCGCATCCTCTTTTTTTTTTTTCTTTCCGGTGGTGGTGGTGTTTTCTAAGTCATAAGGGAAGTAGTGTGTTTTTGTTTGTTTGTTTGTTTGTTTTTCTCATATCCTCTAGATAGAAAGAAAAGCACTTGAGATGGCAGACTTTGGGATGAAAGCATCCTTTTTATTATTTTCCATTGGTAACGTCTGATGACTAATTATATTTGGATTTTTTGGAATACCAGACCCTAAACTCAAATTATATTTAAGGATATTGATGCCGTTTTTCCTTGCTTCTGAAAAGTTTTAAGCCTATTTTGCAAATGCATCAGTATAAGGAGACTGCTTACTTTGTAAACCCCAGAACAGTATGAATTTGACAACTTTCTTTCCAATGACATGGCACATGTAAATATCTAGACTGGAAAACTGAGCATCCTGAACTCAGAAAATGGGAGACCACAAAATTTTCTCTTTATGCAAAATCTTATTTCGATTACTTTTGGTTGGATGAAGAAGCAGTCCCCTGGGTTCTCTTCTTACACACTCTGTAGGCTCCCATGTAATACCAATCTCCAATTCCACCAAAACATACTCAAGAATTTTTCTTATATCTTATTTAAGTCTTTTGTTTCTCACTGCCTAGACTTCTAGTATCTGCTTTTCACCCTCATCAAAGCAAAACAATCAAAGGTTCCTGCAGCTCTGCTACAGCTGCATGTAGATGCAGCTATGACTATACAAAGTCTTGAAGGTCAAACATCAACTGAATACAGGTTCAGTGCCTATTACTCAGATTTTAATGACAGCTTTATTCACCAAGAACATTGTGGGAATTCTCCCTGTTAGTTACTATAATGGAAAAAGTCCATTTTTTAAAAATCAGCATATGTACAAGTCAAAAGCTTTATCTTGAAAATGCTGGCACAGTAATGGAAAAGTATCACATATCTTCCAATAAGTAAAAGGTAGGGATATGCAATCAGAGATAAAATGCCTTCCTCTTATTATATAAATAAAATAGTATAGAGCTAATTCTCATAAAAATCAAGTGTATTATCTTTGAAATCTAATAATTTAAAATCTGATCACATTTTTCTTCAAGAAAAAGTCTTTTTCAGGATGATAATACTAAAAGAAACCATTAAGAGTGTGATGATCTTAATCAGAAGAGGCAAAACAGTTTCAACAACATATATTACTATATTACTGTGTTCTTGCTAATTTATAGAGGACCATTGGAAAGTCGGAAAAATGGTTTAACTAATAAGAACAGTGGGTAGACATAAGATTTAGCATAATCTGTATCTAGTCAAAAAAGTCAAAAGAGCTATGTACTTCACTATTCTGAAAAAAACTACATGATTTGTAAGAAGTTTTCCTAGGTGTTCTAACCCAACCCTACTTGAACAGTCAGTATGCTAGATCCTGACATCTTTTTGGATGGGATCAGACTCTTTTCAGTGGTGGCTAGCAACAGGAAAACGGGCAAAGGACACAAACTGAAACACAGGATGTTCCATCTGAATACAAGGAAAAGATTCTTTACTATGAGGCTGACAGAGCACTGGAGCAGGCTGCTTAGAGAGATTGAGGAGTCTCCTTCCCTGGAGATATTCAAAACTCACCTTGATATGATCCTGTGCAACTTGCTCCAGGTGAACGTGCTTTAGCAGAAGGGTTGGACTAGATGGTCTCAAGAGTTCCCTCCCAGCACTAGCTAAATGTTTGTGTAGGTTTTACCAGGTTTAAATTCCCTTTAATCCCACCCAGCACTGCCCCCTCCTTGCCTGCTTGTCTGCCAAAGGTTTTCCTGTCATGAGGCTTCTGCTTGGATGTTCCTGGACTCAGGACCCCTCCTGTATAGCTGGCTCAAACCACTGGACTTCCCTTCACTCATGGCTGCCTGAGCCTCAGTGTGTAAGTACACATTGGGAAATAAGATGTTGGAAAGCAGTACTGCAGAAGGGGACCTGCGGATCCTGGTTGATGGCAAGTAGAATATGAGTCAAAAGTGCCCTGGCAGCCAGGAGGGCCAACATGTCCTGGGGGGCATCAGGCAAATCATCGCCAGCTAGTCGAGGGAGCAGATTGTCCCGCTCTGCTCTGCAGTGGGGTGGCCTCACCTTGAATATTGTGTACAGTTTTTGGCACCTCAATATAAGAAAGACATTAAGCTACTGGAGAGTGTCTAGAGGAGGGCAGTGAAGATGGTGAAGGGCCTTGAGTGGAAGCCATATGAGGAGCAGCTGAGGGCACTTGTTCTGTTCAGCCTAGAGAAGAGGAGACTGAGGGGAGACCTCATTGCAGTTACAACTTCCTTGTGAGGAGAAGAGGGGCAGGCACTGATCTCTCATCTGTGGTGACCAGGGACAGGACCAGAGGGAATGGTCTGAAGTTGCATCAAGAGAGGTTCAGGTTGGATATTAGGAAAAGGTTCCTCCCCCAGAGGGTGGCTGGGCACTGGAACAGGCTCCCCAGGGAAGTGGTCGCAGAATCAAGCCTGACAGATTCAAGAAGCGTTTGGACAACAGTCTTGAGCACATGGTATGATTCCTGGGGATGGTCCTGTACAGGGCCAGGAGCTGGACACGGTGATATTTGTGGGTCCCTTCCAACTTGGTATATTCTGTGATTCTGTGAACCATGATTCTGTGATTCTGTTCTCTCACTCGCCAAAACATCCAATTAGAATATGGATGCTCATACCTCCAAAACTAGAAGTTTCCTTTTCCATGAATTTTAAGGGGTCATTGTCAGATATTTTCATATGATGAAATTTTAACCTTGCATAGATTACTTATTACAAATTTTCTCCTCAATTTCAATATATTACTACAGTTCCTGAAACTATTAATCAGATTCCTTTGAACTCTCCTTACGCCTGAAAACAAACAAAGCTATTTGCTTTAGATTTGCTGCTTTCTTTTATTCCTCTAGAGGGTCTTGGCATTTGAAATATTTTCCTTTTATTGTAATAATAGCAGTGAATTTTAATATATTTTTCATTTGTGGCTTATTCAAATTCAGGGTTAATTCTGGCTACTTTACTATACACTTTTAACTCTCTAAGGATATGTCCATCCAGAATCATATCTGGTCTTGCTCCTTTAGTAGATAAGAATTTTTAATGATTTCTATATCCACTTATTTCCCTTTTCAGTGTTCCACATTCTATCTAATTTTCAATTTTCAACACCTTAAATTGTATTGAACTCATTATGAAAACCATTTTTCACTGTAAAATCTTCTTTTTTGTGTTTTCACTCTACAATACAAGAATAATATTTCAAACAAATGGGATTGTTTGAAATTACACTTTCCCTGTAATTTGATAATAGAGACAACAGATAATTTGTAATCTAAGAGATTTACCATTTCAAATGATTGTCAACTAGTGCTGTTAGACAGCATACTGATAGATCACATTCTTTTGTTTCTAATACTCTTTTATACTCATTACAAAAACTCTGAAACATACTTTTATGTTTCAGATGCTACTTCAGCTTGCTACTCTAGAATTATATCTATTACCTACTACCTATTGTCCTAACAGAACATGTGCTTTCTAGAGAACAGTTCTGACAATTTAAAAATAGTTGATAAATTGTGCATGATGACCATATAAATTCAAACATTCACCAGATCTTTCCACATTTTTCATACAATAGGGTCAAGATACTTTGTAATGGGTTCTAATATAAGCAAGCAAAGAATAATCTAAAATATTTTGTATTAGGAAAACACTTAAATATGTGTTAGGATAAGACATAAGACTATTAACGGTGACATTGTTGTGGGTGTTTGGTACAGGCCACCTGTTAAGGAGCATGAAGTGGATGAAGCCTTCTACAGGCAGTTTGAAGCAGACTAAAAGTCCCTGGCACGGATTTTTGGGGGTATTTTAATAACCCTGACATCTGCTGGACAAGCAACATAGTAAAGCACAGTCCAGGAGGTTCCTGGAAATCATTGTTGACAATTTCCAGCCTCAGGTAGTGGAGTATCCCACAAGGAATGGTGTGCTGCTTGACCTCATACTAACCAACAAGGAAGGTCTTGCTGGAGATGTGAAGGCTGGGGGCAGCCTTAGCTGTAGTGACCATGAGATAGTGTTGGGCAAGGAGGAGGCGGGGCAGCAAGTAAGATTGCAAACATGGACTTCAGGAGAGATAAATTTAGCCTTTTAAGAATATTCTGGGAAGACTCTCATGGGAACAGGTCCTTCAGGGAAGAGTTGCCAAGAGACTTGGTTGATATTCAAGGATCACTTCCTTCGGACTCAAGAAAAATGCATCTCAATGAGCAAGAAATCAAGCAAAGGGGTCAAGAGACCTGTATGGATGAATGCAGAGCTCTCATCATTACTCAAATGTAAGCAGAATATACAGAAAATGAAAGCAGTATGAGGCCGCTTGGAATAAATACTTAGAGGTTGTCAGAGTAAGTAGAAATGGGACAAGGAAGACCAAGGCCCATCTGGAATTAAATATTGCCAGAGATGTCAAGGACAAGAATAAGGGATTTTCAAATACATCAGTAACAAAAGGAAAACAAAGAACAATGTGGAACCATTACTAAATGAAGGGGGAACCCTGGTAACAGAGGAAAAAGAGAAGGCAAAGTTACTGAAAATCTTGTGTGCATCAGACAAGACCAGCCCTCAGGGAATCTCTAACCCAAGAGACCAGGGTAAAGGAATCTTGTAAAGAAGAATTTCTTCTTGGTCAGTAAAGACTTAGTTAGAGAACACCCAGGCAAACTTCATATCCACAAGTCCATGGGCCCTGATGGGATGCATACACAAGTGCTGAGAGAGCTGGCAGACACCATAGTGAGGTCACTCATGATCATCTTCCAGTCCCCTTCCAGTGTCTGAAGCGGGCCTACAGGGAACCCAGAGAGGGACTCTGCATCAGCAACTGGAATGACAGGACAAGTAATGGGTACAAACTGATGGAGGCAACATTTATGCTAGATATCAAGAAGAAATTCTTTACTGTGAGGGTATCCAGAGATACTGGAACAGGTTGCCCAGGGAAGTTGTGGATGCCCCAACCCTGGAGGTGTTCAAGTCCAGGTTGGATAAGGCTTTGAGCAATCTGGTCTAGTGCAAGGTGTCCCTGCCCATGGCAGAGATTAGAACTACATGATCTTTAGGGTCCTTTCCAATCCTTAACGTTCTATGATTCTATGACTTTTGAAATGTCATGGCAATCAAGAGAGGTACCTGAGGACTAGAAGAAAGCAAATGTCACCCCAGACTTCAAAAGGAGGAAGTAGGAGGACCCAGCAAATCAGCCTCAGAGCAATCCCTGTAAAGGTGATGGAGCACCTCATTCTGGAGGCAATCTCTAGCCACATGGATGACAATAAGGTGATCAGGAGTGGTCAGCATGGATTCACTAAAGGTAAATTATGCTTGACCAACCAGATTGTGTTCTACAATGAAAAAACTACCATTTAAATGGATGAGGGGAGAGCAGTGGATATTGTCTACCTTGATTTCAGCAAGTATCTGAAGGAAGGGTGTCAAGAGCAGATGGATCCAGGTTCTTCTCACTGGTGCCAAGCAAGAGGACAAGAGATAATAGGCAGAAACTAATGCACAGGAAGCTCCACCTGAATACGAGGAACAACTTCTTTACGGTGGATATGATGAAGCACTGGAACAGATTGCCCAGAGAGATTGTGGAGTCTCCCTCACTGGAGATATTGCATCTGGATGTAACCCTGTGCCATGTGTTCTAGGATGATCCTGCTCGAGCAGGGAGGTTGGCCCAGAGGACCCATGGTGGTCCCTTCTAACCTTACCCATTCTGCGATTCTGTGACGTGTATTTAACCTTGAATGTTTATCTTGTAGACTTTAATAACAGCTAACATGCTGAAGATCCATGTAGAATAGTCTAAACTGTTACAACTGGCTATATATTGTACATATGTGATCTTCTAGCATATAAAGATACCTGAGTATAAAATGCTCTTAAAACAGTGAGTGAAATGAAGCTTCTAAAATACAAGTTTCATCAAAGAGTGAAGAACAAATACAGTATTGCAACATAATCCTCCTATGTAATAGAGCCCGACTCTAGTCCTAGATACTAAAAATAATTGAAAAATAAAGATCAATCATTAAATTACTCCTGCAAGGACCATAGATACTTATTACTCTTTTGGGTAAATGCTTCCTTTGTTATCATCGATCACATTTAGTACAACTGAGTTAATGCAAATTCTAGCTGATTAAACTTTGAGTATTCTGCTTCACTGGACCTGCCAATTACTCTTTTTTCACTTCAGACAGTTCTTGAGTGTTCAGTAGCTTTTGAGGATGCTGATCCTAGGTTGAGTGCAGTGGGAAGCCTGGACAAAATTTAATGTACTCTTCAGTGTACAAAGTTAAGAAATCTTCCTTTAGACTCAAATGGTCTGGATTTTTTTCAGAGTTATATCTAGAATTACTGTTGTATATGGATTGAAAATGCAAAATCATGGGTTTAGATTAATAGTTAGAATCCCCTGAATACTGTGTAAGCTGACTAATATTCTCCTACTCCATTACTTTATAAATTGTTTTCATCAGGTTGACTACTTTAAGAAAAAAAAGAGCAAAGGAAGAGTTGAGACAAAAGGAAAAATACCTGCTGTTCTTCTATTTAACAACTTGCAGGTAACTCCCTGCAAGCTGGAGAACTTATGAGACTAGTGCTTGTTTAGCAATGCCCCAAATGTAAATATCTTGTCATAATGCACAATCTCATATGCAATGTTAACTCAGCCTTGTACTCTAGAACACCTTCAAATGAATCAGTTTCAGATATCACAAAAAATCTAAAATAGTAAATCACCTTGCACAGTTTCAGCACCTGTGCAGTGGAGCCACTTACCATGAGTGCTCTCTGTCCACTTTGTCACATGGCTTCAGGATCACAGAATCCTGCCAATGAGCGATCACACTCAACTATTATATAGCCATGTAATGAGTGTGAAGCTTTGAGAGGAAGACAAAGCTGACATTTGTATTTTTTAGTATAGTATCAAAGAAACACACAAAATATTAAACCAGTTAGGTAGCAATTAAGAAATGTCTCCTGCATACCTCTCCAATTACACCTCCACACACTCCTTTCCCTGCCAAAGGAAAGAAGAAAAATAAAAAGAGAATATATGTGGCAATTTTGCCTCCTACTGATAATGGAATTTTCAACTTTCATCTTCTAATTCATCACACAGAAGTCTTCAATAAAAACACTTCAAGAAATATCTGTGCATCAGGATGTTGCTACTGCTTGAAAAAGTTTTAATCTATTTGTGGCAGAGATTGTGTTCCTAAATAAGTTAACAAGATCATGCTATCACATCATCTTGCTGCTCTTAATCTTGACACATTTCTTCTACCTTGTTTCTAGCAGAAAGTGTTCCTTATTTCTAGTAGAAAATGTGTATGTTATAGTGCCTGTGTTGAGCTGAATGTTTATAGGATGCCACAACTCTATCTGAACCATCAATTTCCTCATCTCCTTCAATGGTCATACTGACTGTAAAACCCTCTATATAGTTATCTGCTGTTGATATTCAAATCTTGTTCTTCTTTCAACATATGGATTCTTTCTCACATTTTGTTTATATCTGTGCTTCAATTTAAGAAGACATCCTTTTCTATACTTTGCATTATAGAACAGTAAAAATGATCAAAATAGCTTTGCTTTTCTTTAGGCCTTGGATTTCTCTCTTTGAGTTTTGTGAATGTATCCGTATAAATGTTTCAGTGCAAGCATTTTGCAGTGTTTTATTTTTGCTCTGCCAATAACTATATATACATATCTCTATTTCTTTCCATCCGTTATTCTTATCAATTTGAGCATACATTTCTTAGATGTGTAAAAATTGCTACAGTAGGTCCCAGTAGCTCCCATAATGAAGGCTATTATGAACACAAATCACTTCAATGAAAGAACAAAGTATATTCTTATGAAACTTTCAGATATCACAATTGCAGTTAATTGCTCATATTTAGAAAGACCAAGAATTTTGGAGCAAGAATTGGAGAATATCATTAAATTGTCTTACTAACACAAAGTGCAAAATCATAGTTTTTGTGGACAAATTAGAAGAAATTTTGATACAGATTGGGATCTCAGTAACAGAAGGAAAATGGAACTGTACATATCTGTTAATGATAAAGCTATTTGAATGCTATATAGCTCTGAGCAATTTAAATTGAGGAAGCAGCAGGTGGGGTATTTTGAGTAAAGAGAAGAAAAAATTAATTCTATTGTACAAATCTTTACTAAAGCTTCATTAGAATATCAGGCTCACGTCTGATTATCTATGTTTAGAATAGTAATTTCAGTGCAAAACCAGCCTACTCAGATGATAAGGGATTTTAGAGAACAAATCTTAAAAGAAGAGACTATTGAAACAAAAGTTGGGTAAGGGTATGATTATTTTCTATAAATATATTTATTTGATAAGCACAATGAAAAGAAATGACTGTCAAAATTAAGTATGCTTGTACAAGATCAAAAGAATGTAAAAATTAGTTATGGATATATCTTCTCAGCAAATGAACATTTCTAGCCATTAGAAATTAACTTCTGGTGCTTTTTTTTGAATAATGCAGTGGAAGCCTGGAACATACATTGGCTAAAGATATGTGAAAATATCTTCTAAAATCCATGTGGTCACCAAAATAAAAGCAAGCAATGGTAATAGTGATATATTTCATAACTAATATATATGCTTGTAATTTGGGCTTCACACATGTAATAGATACAAATAAATACATTTATACACATACATGCACATATATATTCTTACAAGTCTAATGCTTGAGATGTCATAAAACAACTAAATATATTGTTTGTGTTGTTTGTGACACTGTATTGAACAGACATATTTGTGGAGCTGCTAAAATCTAGAGATTTTTCTTGAACAATTACAGAGGATTCAATTAAAAAATATTTTAAGAATAGGTTCAACTCAAAGACCAGGGGAAATTGTTTGGTAAGATTTCTCCTAGCTTTGCTATATTTCCGTTGACTTATCTTAAGACACATTCAATCTTGAGCAATTCAGCAAATATGCTACAGTCCTTCATCTGGTTCACCAACAGAAATATTTAAACACCCATAAAGCCACTTTAAATAGTCCATTATTTGCTTCCTTTTACATTAGATTATGAGCACTTTTTCTCTTCTCTTTCACTACAGTCTCTCAGTCAGTTTCCTTCGTTGTCCAAGTTCATTGTGAATGAAATTTCAAGTACTTAATTCCTTATATGACTCCGTGTGTGTGTGTTTGTTTGCTTATCTGTTTACTCAGAGCTATTTTACAGCTATTTGACATAAAATGTGATTTTTAATTCCCTTATATCAATTAATATTTTTCCAGTTTTTCAGTCATTCCAAATATGATTCAGATCAGGTCTGGTTTTCCTATTTACTTTTAATGTGAAACTACACAGCCTGAAAGAGTTTTGATTATGGAAGAAGCAGGTTCACCCATTCAGCTAAGTTCTGACACCAGCATATGACTGAAACACGAGAAATTTCTCTGAACAAAATACAAGTCTACAGGAAATCTGGGAGTGTCAACCAACATGTGAACCAGACCATGAGGCTGAAACAGTGAGCCTGACCAATGACTAGGACATAAATGCCTTCTTGATGGCCAAAACCTATCAAACTGTCAACATGCCAATGAGAACCAGAATAAATATGATAAAGTGTTAACCCATGTATGAGATTCAGGGTCTTGTCTGCCAAAGGAAAAGATATCTGCAGATAAATTTCATTAGTAAGGACTATTTTTTTCAAGAGAAACCTCAACATCTTAGATGCATTTCACCTGAGTGTTAAGCTTTGGGTCTTTCAAAGGCAAACTTCAGTCTTTACTGTTCAGTTTAAATAGGTGTTCATACTCCAGCCATAGTTCAAAGATCTTCTAAATTATCTGAATTAGAATAATTTTCCCTGTCAATCAGGTTTATTTTCCTTAGTGTTTACAAAGCTATAATCCTGTTAAAGTTCTCGTTGTTCAGAAAATCTTCTTTGGTAACAAGTACTGACTTTTCAATATTAAAAACCATGGAAAACATACACAGCTTTACATGAAGAATGTGGAGAGATGGAAACTTACTATTTATTTACATTAAGGGTACAAGCAGAGCTGTTTGCATAAAGATAAAGCACAGTAGCTCTGAGAAACTTCCCAGCAGTATCAGCTTTGATGTGCATATTATCATGTACTTGCCTCATAACTATGTAGGTGTTGCATCATCATGGTGAAGAAATGAGGGAGAAGAAAACTGCCATACAACAGAAGAGCTCTTATGACAGAACAGAGGACAAGATGTAGCCAGTGATATGTATGGCTTCATAAACAACTGGTTGCTTACTCTCTGCCTCAGGAGTGGAGTGATGAACAGACAAAAAGAAGCTTTTTGATTTCCCAAATGTAACATATGAATGTTTTGCTGTTGCTCTGACGAGCAGCAAGGAAGACTGCCAATACAGCCTTAATGAGTATATGGTTCTCTGTTGTGCTATGGAAAAGTGCCACCAAAAAAGTAAGGAGCAACTTGAACATGCTGTGTTTGGCCTGAATGAACTGTAACAGATACTAAACTGGATCCTAAGAGAGCTTTAATATACTCTGAATCCAGCATATTTTGATTATAATCTCTCCATTATAATAGTCACTAAGGAAACTTGAAAATACCAGTTCACAAACTAAACAAAATAACTCTTCTCCATTCCAGACTTTTGCTACAATTAGACTAATTTATTTTGGGGAACAGCCAGGAAAAGACAGAGTGGGGCTGGAATTCTGAAAGAAAGCAACAACAATTAGATCACTTCTGCCTCTGCTTACTGGGTGGGTCCTCTGAATGTCAGCCTCATTATTCTGGATGTCAACTCTAGGCAGCAGCTCCTAAATGCCTTTTTAAATGGTGGCCTAAATGGCAGTCACTGTTGTACATTCTTTCTCCAGTAATAGTGGCAGGCTTTTGGGAACTTCTTTTAGTTCATAATAAATTTCAGGAGCGCTAGCTTGAAAACAATGTTTGAGGCTTATTCCAACACAGACTGGCAAATAAATGCTTCGAATCCACAGTTTCATTATCGGTTCTGAAAATCCTTTGGTTGCAAGGCTTTTTTGCTGGTGAGGAAGAGCCCAGATATTCTGAGGTACAAGGACAACTTACACAAAATTTAAATAATATCAGCATCTTGAAGACCCTGTATGGCTCTGTTCACCAGTGTCCCAAGACCCCTCACAAACATGAAAGAAAGCATCTTCATTGACATAACATTAAACAAAGAATCCTTTTGTGAGGTCAGTTGAGTTCCAAAATGTGGACAAATTATTTGAACAGACAACAAATATGTGGCAGTGCCAGGAAATCATGTTGTAATTCTCAGTCCACATCCACAAGAATAATCTCCTTACACATTTCTGGTAGCGAAAGGAGGAGTGGAAGGGGCTCAAAGTCTGTCACAGAGTCCTGTTCCTTGTTTAAGAGGAAACAACCATTCCATTTTCTTATGTAGTCTGTAGGAGACAGTTGAACTAAGCTTTCAACAAATGCTGCTAGAACATGTAAAGCTGGGCTGCTGTAATTAGAGATTCAGACTTCAGGCCAATGAGGAGTGCAGACTGTTTCTTACTAGCAGCTTATGTCTCTAGCACTAACAAATTTTCCTGCCTCTCATTTATTTGGAGGGACAGCCAGAACCTTCAGCTGCTGGAGGTTGATCTGTGGCTACAAAACTAACTTTTAATCTGCTATGAGCAGAGGACAAATCTTTCCTGAAGCTATTTTTTGTGTTAGTTCAGCTAAAAGATGGCTAAGCATCCACACTGTGTCATGGACACTTCAGAGATACCAGAGCTGCCTCTCCAGTGCTCAGCAGTGCCAAAATCCACCCAGTTCCATCTCAGTCTTTATGCGTGGCTGCTATAGTAGAGATGCTTGCAAGATGAAGGCAGAGTATTCTGATCATTACTCCAGACTCCAGTACTCCTGTTCAGAGCAGGTTTGCCATCTTTTGCCAGAAGTCAAACTACGTGGCTAGTTTTGCTCTCTTCAGGTCACTGTTGCTTTTCTCCTCTGAAGTATTTAAATGAAATAAATTTGTACAATATAAAAATATCAAAGAGCATATTTACTTTGTGTTTACATTTTTATGAAGTACAACTGCCACAGAGAACTGAAAGATTCCAGGGTAGAAACACATGAACTGAGCCACATTCTCCAGCTTGCTCTAGTTTCTTCACTTGCCAAGGCAAAGGCAAGCCCAAGCCCTAACACTTTCACCCTGTGCCACTATCCTGCTGTCACACCATGGCTGCAGGGAGCATCCACACATGGCTCATGGTTACTGTCCTGCCTCTTCTCCCATAACATACCTGGATAATAAGAGAGGAGATATTCCCTGTCCCTATACTCCATACAGACAGATATATGCATCCATGAATGGATACATTAGCAAGTTCCAACCCATGCTCAAGATCTCCCACATTTCTTCAGGGGTAACTTTACATTCATAAATACTGGTTACAAAGTAGAGGACTCACTGCATTGAAGAGATTCTTTACTTTGGCTCAGAACATGGTTTCAGTTTTCTGTGTAGCATTACATTTTCAATGGTGTAATTTTTTTAAGAATTTTCCTCAGAAGCAGTGGAGAACAGAAAATTTAAACTAGTATTTCAATATCCAGTGGCTCCATTAACTATACCCTTAAGCAAATGCTGTGCTGTGCTGACTAATCTGTGTCTCCCTACTAACAGTAAGAAGCACCCTGAAGTCAGGAAGCCTTCTGGTTGGTTTGGCCTCCAAGGGCAGGCTCCTTGAATGACTGAATGATGTTGTGATTAGGTCATCTTTGTGTAATAATGGTCAAAAAATATAATTGTGCCCTTAAAACCACAAACAGACAGAAAAAAAACTGAGTGGTGAATGTTGCTGTCTGCTCTGGCTGTATCTGGCATTCCAGCAAAATGGCTTTATTAGATAGGCTGCCAGAATGCAGCTGTGGCATCTTTTTTTTTTTTTCCCCATCAGGGTGGCCATTTTTTCTTATCTGGGACAGAAGTATTGGCATTAGACAATGAATTAGCAGGTAAAAGGAAGGTCTAAGAACCTAAGAAGGTCTGGTTTACTGGAGGAAGAAAGAGATAAGGGAAGGCCTGAATTACCATCACTGATTCACCAGTTTATGATGCAAAATTTATACACAGCTCTAACTTCATTTCTACTCTTCCCCTCATCTCGTCCTTGGACCATATGGTATCCTTACAAATGCGGGACATTTCATGTCCTTTGGCACTTAGGACTTCTCCCTGCAAACAGCCACAAAATCTCTGACTTTACGGATCTAGAGAACTTAATAATGAAAAAGAGGGGAAAAAATGCTACCAATGAGTCAAAGCAAATATAAACACAAAACAATACTCTTAGACATGTAGTTACGCACTGTTTTCAGAGCCAGAACATAAGATTTTTAGAGATGACTACTACAGTCAACAAAGAGACCGAAAAAGATGTCAGATAAATGAAGGAATTTATAACCACATTTGTTTCAGTCATTTAAGCAAAAAGTGTCCAAAAGAGAAAGCAAGCCTTTTTCAGAAGTTAAAATTTCCAGACCAGAATAAATTTTTACCTGGAAGATGCCCCTGTGCTAAAGGAAGTCAGCATGACTTATCAAACCTGTTTTGAGTATTGCTCTGTTTAAGTGCCATTTCAAAAGATTCATTGGCTATGTAGGCTTTTACTATCAGCATATTTATTTCACCTCCTAAATGAAATCCAATTTGAGGCTATTAATATTAATGTGCTGAGATAATTCTGATGATGAATTAATAAAACACTTGGCCTCTCAATATGCTGTTTGCTCTTACCATTTAATGATGCTCTTAACTGGAAAAAGGAAGGCAGAGAGCAGACTCCAGCAGGAGTCTGAAAATTAGAAACCACTTCATTGTTTTTAGATTGCCGCTTTAATGACAATCGATGGCATTGATTTTGGACTCGAAAAGTATTTACTAAATCTTTACCATGTGCTGCAATCCCTATTTAGATTCCTTAAACATAATCTTTGTGCAACGCCTGCTTAAAGTACTTCAACTATTTGATGAGAATAAATTAAAAAAATATTTAATGTATTTCTGTGGTTTGTTGGGGATTTGACCCTCTTTCTTATGTTAATTGTAAATATGTGTGTGTTTTTGCAAAATGGTTGTCCTCCCAATGAAAGCTGTAAGTTAGAAAAATGAGATAGCATCAACAGTCTCAGTCCTTTACAAGAGGAATTTCAGTTCACTGAACATTTTCATACAGATAAGACTAATTCACTTACCTTATTATGCTAGAACAGATTTCCATTTGAAGAGCTGAATTCAACTAAGGTACATGATTTTTACATTAATCTACACAGTTAGCACACAAACCTAATAGAAAAAAAATCTAAATAATATGATATTTCCACAGACAACCAATGTAAAAACATGTGTAAGCATCTATAGTGTCATATTCATAATTTACATAATTTTTCATTACTGATAAAAGTGAATATGGAAAGTATTTCATTCTAAACTCACACATACATATAATTTATTATGGTTTAAATATAGAACCTTAATGCTAACAATTTTTATTTTCTATCTAAGAAAGAATGAAAAAATTCTGGTAATGTGATTGCTAATAATTGTAATTTCATCTAAGATTTTGGTCCTGGAAAGCCTGTCAAATAATGTGGCTAGAACTCATATAAAGTAATTTCAAAATAAAGTGTATTTTAGAAATTCTGGAAGGATGGCAATCTTGCAAGTGCTTTCGCAATACACTTCATGTTTAAATCTGGAGTTTAGATTCCAGCCAAATTGTCTCTCTTTGAAATAGGCCAGATGATATAGACTGTTTTACTTTAACTGCATTGTAGGAATGTCCAAAATTATCAGGAAATCAAGAAGCAACAAGTGTAACATATTATTGCTGAAATCTATAATATTATTAATAAACAAGTTTCTGAAACAGAGAAGTCAAACAAATTACTACCTCCAAACAGTTTCTTCAGAGAGAAACCAAAGAGAAGAAATTTATTGTTGTTCTCTTTCATTCATTTACCACTCAGTGTGGTAAAAACTCTGTATAAATCTAGAGAAAGTTTGCAATTCTGGAAGACAAATGTACATAATTTCTAAAATTATGCTAATCAAGAATCAGATTTTAATTTTTATTTTTTGTGACAGGATAGTATCAAGTGGGTTTAGGTGGTGAGATGGATGATGTTGTACAGTACCAGTTGTGTATCACCTCTTTTTTGATGCTGCTTCTAATTTACCCTCTTCTTCAATGTCTGAGTGCAAAATAGCTAATGCAGGTCAATAGGCAGTGAATGATCACATGGGCTGGTTTAAGGGTAAACCGGCAGGAGAAATGAACCCAACACAAAAGAGATTATAAGTCAGAGTTACAATTTAATAAAAATATTACAATAAATGCAATGATGCAAAGAGAAATTTGGTTTAACCCATAAACCCTAGATGTATAACCCAGCACCCTGAGACACAAAGAGAATGGTGTTCGTTAGCCCCTGTGCTGAGTGCCACGTGGTTTCCTTGAGTCCAAAGCAAAAAGAAAGGGAAAACCTGTTGATGTGGATGATGGTCACAGTCTGGTCAAGAGTGGTGGTCACAGTTCTATCAAGGTTCTGGTCCTTCTCTGGATCCAACAAGGGGTACCAGAAGTCCCCAAACCCCAAGATTATATACCCTCTGTTTCAGGTGGGAATGCCTAGTACCTTCCTCAGGGCGGGGACTTCCACTATACATGATCTCACTCTGTGAGTCATGGGATATTTTTGGAATCGTTGTTGGCCCATTAACAGACATGACCCCTAAGGCTGGGTGTGAAGGTGCTAATGACTTCCTGGAGGGGAGTTATCACATCTCCTATCTCACAGGCTTCTTAAATACCCAGCTTGCAGCCTGAGGGGTCAAGTGTGCCCTGGGCAGCTGCTGCAAATGGTCCATTGTTAACAGTTCATAAGAACTGAATAGAGGGTTTAAAATATACAGCTTTGGTCACACCCACACAGTGATAAACTGGTCCCAGCTGCTGAACTAAGACATCACATTAGAAGCCTAACCACAGGACTCTGATTTTTTTTTTTAGTCTATTTCTATTTCTCCTTACATGGATGAAATGTTTACTTTCTGCTAAAGTTTCTAACAACCTAAAAAGACAGAACAAATGTTAATTTTCTACATACCTTTGGCTGATATTCTGTTGATCATGATCTTGAAAGGACTATAATGTGTGCTTGATTTCATGAAGTTCAAATAGTTCTGTCAAAATCAGAGTTGCTTTGTTGCTGCCTGTATGTTATCCAGGACTAACATCATAACATACAAATTAGATGACTTGAGTAAATCATCTATTACTCCTAAATTCTCATCAGTGCTGTCGTTTATGTTATTATTTGTAGGAAGTTTACTTGCTTTCAGTCATTCTTGGAATATTTTCATGACCAGGCTTTGTGTGAAAGTTTTGAGCTCTGAATGAAAAACAGAATTACAGAATCATAGAATAGTTTGGGTTGGAACAGACCTTTAACTGCCATCTAGTCCAATCCCCCTGCACTGAGCAGAGGCACCTTCCATAAATCAGGTAGTCCAGAGCCCTGTCCAAGCTGACCTTGAATGTTTCTAGGGATGGGGCATCTACCACCTCTCTGGTCAATCTGTGTCAGTGCTTCACCACTCCCACTTATCAATTCCTTAGATCCAATCTAAGTCTATGAGAAGAATCCAAACACCTTTACTTTGAAGATATTTCTAAGAGAGTTTTTAGGTGGCTGTTTTATTCTATTCTTTCTATTATGAAATAATATATTTTTAAAATCAGTTCATTGAGAAAAAGAAAACTGACTTTAAAATATTAAAATGTATTTGAAAAGATTGGGTAGCCTTTTAAAATACTGTTCAATTATAATAGCCTAAAACATTGCTATATTTCAGCTGCTATATAGTTTCTCAAGTAGCTGCAGGAATGTTTCCTGTCTAGATAACTTAAGTCTAAACACCCGGAGTTTCTAGGCGCTGAGTACCTTAAACTTTTGATAAAGCAAGAGCAGAGAGAGCTCATTGTCTCAAAGGATAGGTCACTCTTTATATAATGTGTGAGAATCAGCTTTTGTCTTGTTTTTCTTGGACATAATTTGATGTTTTACAATAGAAAAGAAGTGTAAGCACACCCCAGCATATCACTTCTATCACTGGGGTGTATAGAATGCTTCCCCTATGCTTTTAAGGTGATGAAAAGGACAACTACCTTGTGTCTAAATCAGGAGAGCTTGATATGATGTCAAAGCCTTTGGCTAAACATAGATTGACTTAATTCTTTCAATAATGAACTTTGGTCCAGAGCATTTAACAACCACAAGAGGAGAAACCCAATATAAAAGAGAAAATCTCCTCATTCAGGTTATCTTGACTCTGCTGCAGGCCAAACATAGAAATATTTTTTAATCGAGATTCTCTGCAGCAGCCTGTTCCAAATGCCAGTATCCATCACTGATGACTGGATCAATAGCTCTGTTTTGGCCCCAGTCTCCTACGAGAGATGGCATGCCATCAGTGACAGACAAATATCACAGTTAAGCAAAGTATCCAGCCAGACCTAGTAACATTTTTATTGATTTTTGTTGTGCAAATAATGTCTTTTTGGGCTGAATAAATGGCTTTGAGCCAAACAGTCATTGTTTATGATTCCAAAATGCAATAAAGGGACAGGAAATATATTATAGCCTATGTCTCAAGGCACACAACATAATCATCCTTTGGTGGTGAGAAACTATCCAGCTGAAACCATGAGTGCATATTTATCCATGCTTAAAGGTACCTGTAGGACTTGCAAATCTTACACAAAATGTCCTGTTAGGAAACAGATGGTATTGCCCTTTAACCTATTGAATAAGTACTAGAAAACAAAGCAAAAAATAAGCACTGTATTTCTTCAATCAATACAAAGAAAACATTTTATTACTTTCCCTTCAAATGAAATATCAAACTTGCCAGAATGGTATTAAGATGCTATGAAAAAGGATAAACCAGAAAGTACCCTGAAAGTTTTTCAAAGGCTACAAAGATATATTAACAGTTATCCAGCAACAGCATTTGTAAGTTTTGTATTCTATTCTTTTTGTTTGTTTGTTTGTTTTCCAGAAATTACTACAACATATTTTGTATAACTTTTGTATTGAAGTTCATATTACTGATCTTTCTTTAAAAGCACCTATTTTATTTTCCTAATATGAATACTATTTCACCACTTAAGCTAGCACTATAAACAAAAAATATCTCTTTATGGTTATATCTCCACATTAAATCCCAAACATTTCTACTGGGCATGTATCTACTATATGCAGTAGATTTAATGAGAAATCTCTTAGTTTCAGCAAGTGTGCAGTCACCAGACTTTCTAGACATGTAGGTGTCATAAACAAATATGAAGGTCAGAGAGAAGATCTTCTTATAACTGTTATCTACAAAGAAATATTTTTAATAGATTTGTTGTTTCCAATTAACTTGAAAAAACCTATATTAATTTACATTATTTCAAGGCTGATAAGACTATTTTGCCCTCATTGCACAACTCTGTGTTTTCATAGAAAATATAAATAATTCAAACACCTTTCAGAAAAATTCGAGAATATTTATCCTCATCTCAGAAAAGTCCATTTGTCCATAGGAAAATGCTACAGTAATCAAATGTCAGCCTAAATCCCATCTCTCTCCTACATTTTTAAATTTCAAGGTTTTATTGACTCTCATGACAGCTCTGAATATAAATTTGAAGGCATTTGGAGTGCAAGACAAAAGCTGTTCCTAAGAAATTCTACACAAAATCGGGGGTTTATTTGTAACATTTTGAAAATTAAAGTCAGTGGGAAATTCTAAGAGGAAATGTGGCTGTAATAATGTGCATTTATTAATGGCCTTATTATGTTTACCATAAAACATAAGTTCTGGTATTCTTCCCAGCAATCCTATTGCAAAATTTTATATTCTTTGACAGAAGCACAGATCACAAAGTTATTTCCATGTCAAAAGGTTCCTCATGGTAACATGTGAAAAGGCAGATTAGAGATAAAAACAGTTTGAGTTTTGTCATGTAACACATAGTGCAGGATAACTATAGGTTTGGCACTTCTTTTCTCCTTGCCCACCTCATCTAAGTGTTCAAAAACCAGACTCACCATCTTCTGAGAGATCATAGACTTGGTCTTCCACCTTTCACTGATTGCTGTTAAGTTTTTTGTATGCATTACACACTTGTATCATGAGCAACATCTTATCTTTGAACCTAAAGAGAAAAAAAATATCACTCTCACATTTCATAGGGATCAAATCTATTAGAAAAAAAACCTCTTGGTCTTTGAACCTCTGCCTTCAGCAAGAAGTAAACTGAAGCGGGCATGAGCCAAGTCTTTCTGAATCCACTAGTTTAGCTCTGGCAATTGTTTGGGGGTTTTTGTTTGTTTGTTTGTTTGCCCTGAGAGAAAAAGAAGACAATAAGAAACACCTATTGAGTGTGATTCATCCAGTCTAAGTATCTCTCTTAGAAGGAGATGGATAGTCCTATGAAGGTGTCTGTTTCTTTCTGTTAACCACAAGTGTAGTCCAGAATTACTGGCTTAGATTTAGATGTCTATTCTACTTTTAGATAACTGAGTTCAGTGGAATGAATCCCAGCTTTGGTCATTCAGACGGTTTCAGGCTGCCAGTCCTCAGCAGATGGTGGTCTCTGTGTCCTTCAGAACTAAACCGGACAGGATTTTCAGGTACACTGTTTCTTTATATTTTCAACTTTCATCCATCCTGGGAAGTCTGTTTACTTATTTGGGAGCCTTGCTTTCATTTTAACCCAAAAAATTGGTACCTAATGTTAGGTGTTTTGATTTCAGATGTCCAGATATTTTACTGGCTTTGGCCTAAAGTTTTTGTGGGAGTTGAAATCAGAGTAAGCAATTAGACCTGCATATTGCACTGAGAACTTGCACACTTTTTTTCTTTTCTAAGTTTAAAGGGTTTCAGGGCACTTTATTTTAAATTTTAAACTCAATGTAAATCAGAAACATTAAATCATGAGGTACGAAGCTTTGTGCAAATAGTTCAGTGCATGATCAGCCAAGTTACCCATTTGTTCTGTGGAGGAGATAGCCCCCACTCAGCCCCATCATTTTCAAGCTAGAGGAGCAAGCCTACATAAAACCCAAGCTGGGTATTAAGAGATCTGTAACTGCTCCTCCTGCAGACCTCAGGAACATATGTTCACATGCTTGACACAAACCGTCTGTGCCAATAAAACCCTGCCCATTGTCATGCTAAGGAAATTCAACCCTCCCTGCAGACTAAGCCCTGTCTATATCAGTTGGTCAGGCACGTCTTCTCCTGGGGGAGTTGAATCCCGGCAACTGAGAACATGGTTTCCAGAGGGCAAATAAATAGGCAGTAACAGGATAGCATGTGAAATGTTCCTGCAAAGACTAGTCACCTGGGTGTTATGAACTGTGAAGATACTAAGAATCAATGTTGTAAAGAATATGAAATCTCCTTCATTGCTGAAGCTAAAAGAATGGAATAAAAAATTATTTGATTATAATCCTCTTATTACAGCTTCTGTTTTCTCTGTAGGTAAGAATGCCTCCACCCATTGTTTCCATTTCAAGAGCACAGTTTGAAGTGCTTCTTTTATAGCAAATGCAGCAAGGTAAAAACAAACATGCTTTACTGTGTGGCTTTTAAAGACAATGACAGCTGTGGCCAGACTGATCTCATCACCCTGTCGGCAATATTTTTATAGCAGTTAGAGTAATGGGAAGGAAGAGGCTCACACTTGCATTTACCTAACTGTTTTCATTCCAGGTCCTTCTCCTCTGGTGATGTCTAAGTTTCTGATCTATATTTAAGATGAAATTTTCCATGCATAGTCTCTTGCTAAGTTACTGGAAGAGCTTCACTGACAGTTGGAAGTGTGTGAGTTATGACTTTGCATTGAACTTTACTTCTTGGATGGAGACAAAGGCTGATGGGGAGAGAAAGGGTAGGCTTGGGTATGTTCAAACATGATGTCTGCTCAGATGCACTTAACCACCACAGGCCTGGATATAGAAGAGTTAAGATTTGCATGAGAAAGGCTTCCTGGAGGAAACAGCATGAGCCAGGTGACAGGCAGTCCAGATGTCTTGTTATCTATCCCTAGTTTTCTCCAGGTTGACATGTGATCTTGGGAAAGCCACTTTCTCTCTGGGTCTTAATTTTAGTCTGTAGACACTTAGGGGGACACCTAACCTACAGTGTGATTTCAGATCTTTCTGAAATGCGCATTTCCAACAACTACAATGACTACAAATCTAGCTGAGTAATAATAGCATGTAATAGCATGTTTAGGAGAGAACAAAGGGACATGTATTATATGCTTTAAAGTCAAATCTCCAGCTTGATCACCTCCTGTTTTCCCTTACCAGCAATATCTCTTCACTTTATCTATTTCAGAGTATATTTGGTATAGGATTTTTTCTGATGACCCCAAATATTATCAGCAGATTTTAAAACACTGTACAAAGAAGAGGAGGAAGGGAGATTTCTGGCACATGTACTGTGATTTTCTCCTCAGAACTTCTGAATGAATTTGTCTTTGAAAAATACAACCAGAGCTAGGCAATATTTAAGACTAAAAAAGATGTTGCTGTTTTTCTTAAAGAGAACAAAATCTATAAGACACCATGGAGTGAAACAGAGTAGGTCAAAACTGTACTTCTGTTATTGCCTCTGTATTATAATATAGATGTGATCCTAGTATATGTAAGCATAGACAAACAATCATTCACAGTGGGCATCACAAATACAGGTCATGAATGAGAACATGATACAATACACTAGGTAAACTTGTTTTGCTGGGGTGAATAAGTCCAATATGAGCTACAGGTTCATAGCCTGTAAACTGCATGTTTTCTCCGAGGATTAGGATATTTCAGAGACTTTTATAGGTTGGTTGAGGAAATCCTGATCTTTATGGAGAAAAACCATCTCTGTGACTTTGGTTTCTTCTGATTGATACCCATGCTCGAGGAAGGAGACTTAATTAGAGCAACAATACACACACATTCTTGTGCATGAGGGAGAGTTCCATCTCCACACTTCCCAACTATTTAAGCCATGCTGAATTACTCAGTCATTTGATCTCAGTATCATCTGGGGACCAGCTGTCCTGCCAGCTCTCCCACTCCCCATGTGGTCTCTGCACCCCATATGTTTCCGGCCCTTTTCCCCACATGCCTTGATCTCCCTGTATCCACCAGGTACCCAGATTCCAGCTTCCTTACTTACCTTATGATGGTGGTTTCCACCTCCATTTTATCCTTAGCAGGTATCTAGACAAGCTTAGCACATTTTTTGTGGTGTTTACAGGAAAAGTCATTATTTCTGGAAATTTATTGTGTTGCTTGATAAAATAAATCAAAAGTGCAAAAGATGTAAAACATTAGAGGACAGAGGATTTTTGAACACCAGGGTAGATAAAACCCTTAGAAACCTGGCCTAACTGTGTAGCTTACCCTGCTTTGGGCAAAAGATTGTACTGTAGACCTTCCTAGGACATTTACAACCTTACAACAAATTATTCTATGACATTACGAACATAAGGATACAAAAATTCAAAACCTTAAATTCCACCAATTTATCCATGCTCTTACTTCTCACATACAAAATCATTACCAGAATTCACAAAAATATACACAAAGAAGTCATCAATAACAGAACTAAGACATCATCAAAGTTTTGGCCCCAGTTGCTGGTATTATTTGCTTTATGGTTCCCTCTCATCTACCTTATGATTATTGAATACACTTGCTAATAAGCATAATGTTTGCAAAAGCACACATTAACTGGAAGACAGGATTAATGTTTGTAGCCTCTGATGATGGTCATATCAGTATAACAAAGAATCACAAAATATGATCCTTATGTTAGGTTTGGGAACAAATAAAGTCTAGAAGTATTTCATCTGGGCGTGTAGCTGAAGAGGTTTTCTAAATGGGTGTCTCTGACTGTTCTCCTCCATTTATGTAAATACTGAGAGGTAGTGCTTGTTCATATAGTAAAATATTTTCCCAGTTCCTTTGTTTCTTGGCCGTAACATAAGTAAAATGACAGAAAGTATCATTTTGCAGAAAATTACTTAAGCACTAGAAGGGACTTGAAAATAACTTTAAAAACACTTTACAAAACTATTGCAATGATATTGTCATAGTAACCTATTCCTCCTGGACTGTGATTATAGGAATCAAGGAGTGAGTAAAGCAGTCATGAGGATTTTTCTGGGTTATCTGGCTTTGAAAGGATCATGTTCAAACCCTGAAAAGATAAAAGAAAGACTATACAGAATGTAAGCTGGACCGTTAAACATTTCCATATGACAAACTCCTCTCCTGAGGTCTGACCTGCCTGTAGATTCCCCAGTTTGCAGATCTAAAGGAACCAGGCCCACCCGTGCCTGTTCTAAAGAGAAGAAGCTGAGTCTGACTAGCTTTTGAAAACCACTTTAAAATTCTCACCAGAAAATACCTCAATAAAAAAGGAAGATATATCCATAAAAAATTCAAACCAAAATCCCATGAACCAGGATTTTTAGAAAATAACTCATCTGAAAATTATTGTAAAAACAGTATCTCATGTAGGTATTTCTGAATGAAATGGCTGCCCTTCATAGAAGGCATTTCTTTTTCTACAGATTATTGGTAAATTATGTCCTTGGGCAACAATCCAGACATTTATGCATATGCTTAACTCCAAGCCCATGGTTAGTTTCATAAACCACTATGGAACTGTATACATTCTTAAACACATGTATAAGCATTTGCAGAAGACAGATCTGTAGTCCTAAATAAAAGCTTTATCTGCCAGCAATAATTAAGCTAGTGAATGAGAAAATTCGAGGCATGAGGAGTCAGATGTAGGTGTTTCTCTTTCCTCCTTCGCCACTATACTTACAGCATCTTCACAGATGCTGGAATTTGATCTCACCTTTCATCCCCATGATTAGGCAGGACCTTAGGTAAGTCACAGGAAAATGTGGATTTCTACTGCCTCACAGGATAGTCTTAGCTGCATGCCTTCCCATAGCAGCTAGTGACAGAGCACACCTTTCAGCTGCCATTGTATATCACAGCTGTCCATGATATTTTCCATAAACTCACTTCATGGTTGTCAAACTGGACCTGGATAAAACAGCTGGTTTTGTTAGTGATATATGTAGTTAGTGTTTGCATCATTGCTTATTGCATGATCAGATGTTGCAAATGTTGGTCATCTCTTTGGTACAATCTCAAGTATAGAAGGTAGAAGCGGAACAAAATTTTCGAGTTTTGTCTGTTTCTAAAAGGGGGGACATGATTTGCAGATTTTAGGAACACAAGTAGATGTAGCAAAGTAGATTTTAGTGGGTTAATATTTTAGCAGCCTAAGTTTAATGTCTTTCTATCTCTACCCCTGCCCCAGAATGGGCAGCTAAGATTCTCTAGCTGTTTAGTCTCTTTTTCAAGGTACAAGATTGGAGGGTATCAGAAGAAAACATAAACACAGAGCAGAGTGACCCAGAACACTGGAAAACATCCAAGAGTCCTTTGTATGCTGAAGAAATGGAGACAGATGAAGAAGGGGGTCTCATTACCCCCAGTCCGAATTCCTCAGGGTGGTGGGACTGGGAGGGGATAGAGGTGGAACTGGACATGTGTAAAATGGTGGTTGGATGGATTATATTATAAAAGCTATGGAAATCAAAGCTTGCACACATGCGCGCCTATGTATTCCGGGATGAGCCCATGTGCTCATTAAAGCAACTACCCTTCATCTTAACTCCTACTAAAAATTTGGCTTGGAGTCTTTTTACAGACTTTTAACGCATCCTGTGGCTGATGTGAGGCAAATAATGTAGCTTGAGGTCACTCCAGAAAGCTTGTGAAATGTACCACAAGACATGATGGGATTTGCAGACAGTCTGAAATAAGTCTGATCTTTGAACAGAACAGGTATCAAAGCTACAAGTATCTCTCCTACAGAAAAAAATATTGGTACTGCTAGAACATATTACTGAAGAGCAAACATTCAATAAAACACCAGAATTCTAGGAACAAGTCTATCAAACTGATAATTTTAATCAATTGTCAAAGTAAAATCAGGCACCAAGGTTAATATTGAGCAAACAGCCATCATATAAATACAGGTGTGATATCCTTTCTAACATTAATGGAAGTCAAGTTCAAATCCACTCATTAACTTCTGACACTCAAAATACATAAGTGCATATGTTTTAAGAAAAGCTATCACTTAACCGCTTAAAATCCATTCTTAGCAAATTAAAAGCAGCTTCTCTGGCAGGTTTCCCTTGTGGATTCTCTATAGTTACTGTAAACCCACTCAGAGCACTCATTTCACATTACAAATTTCCTGTTAGTTAAAAATAATATTTTTAGTCACCAACATCATCATGTCCAATGATTGAAAAACTTTACTTTGGCTATTCTCATCACCTAGTGTTTTTTAAGATGTTAATTGATAATGGTCTGCCCTGTATTTGAGAAAGCTTCTTCCACTGGAAACCTAGCCATAGGTTGTCTTTCAGCTTAACTTGATACCAAAGTCCAACTCCAATGCACATCTAACTCAAGAAATTATTTTATGTATAGTAATCAATCTGAGCTTCTAAGAATCTTCTTTTTCTTGCTGTGTATATGTCACATAACCGAACAAATTTCTGAGTTTTGCCTATTATTCTTAGCAGATCCACAAGCCTCCTCCCTGCTGCACATCCCTCAGAAACTTCTCAGCTCTCAGCTGCCCATAGCACAATCCCAGCCTACGCATCTGACAGCCTGGAGTGTTTCGCTACAGGAATACTAACTAAGGAATTTTTCGCTGAAAATATCAAGAGCAGCTGCAATCATTATATGAACTACAGAAGTTAGGAAGCCTGGTTTCTTGTGTTTTCTGTTTTGGGTTGGGTTGGGGTTTTTTTTGTTTTCTGAATTACCCTGTGTCTAGTGGATTAATACCTCCATAACACATTTCCGTGTGGATCTTACAATTCTAATAATAGAAATCACAGTATATCTTTCATTTCTGCATGCCTTTCTCCATTCAACCACCTTAAATCTTTTGAAAACTTCTTATTTTTTGAAATATCTATTCTTATACCAAACTTAGTGAAAATATACTAGCAATTTCAAAAGACATGAGACAGAAATTTGGATGGCTGGCCTTCTTTATAAAACGTCTTTTCAGGGAACAGTCTGATAAATTGGCTAGATTTTCATATTGCTAAAAGCTTGATTGTGAATAAGAGATTTCATCTTCATAGGCTGATTTATAGTTAGCGTCTTTGACAAGTCATTTGAATACAACTTAGTTCTGTTTAATTAATTTGGTTTAACAACCATTAGTAAATCACTAACTTACAATTTTCTCTAATAGTCATCTCACCCATATTTCAAAGTTCTTCAATTTTTTTTGTACAAAGAAGAATTCTTCATATTTATGGTTTCCTGTTCTCAGAACTGAGCAAGTATCTGTGTTCAACATTTTCCTATGAGAAGAGTATCAGAACATACATATAATTATTAGCTAAAGAATGATACTTCTTTTGCTCCTACCATAGCCTATAGAGAAAACAAAAATATTCAAAACTTTCAGCCATTTGGAATGATTGAGAATTTTAGGCCTGGAGCATGGAATGTAGTTTGCTGGGTAGAAAATTCAGAGCTTTGAATTTTTGTGGAGGTGGAGGTAAGCCTTAGATGCTGATGGGACATTTACAGAAAATAGTTTTTAGAAAAGTGCACTACAGACAGATTAAGTCAACTGAGCCAAAACTTTTCTACAAAGATGAGAACAATGGAGAGTTATTGTGACTGAATATCTACATATATATCTCTACATTAATATATTAGAGAGCACTTTATTGTGCTAATAAATGAGGCCAGTTTTAAAAACTAAAACAAAATTTACCAAATCCTTTCACTAATAACATGCTTTTTTGCTAGAAGTTTCAACACACTTTTAATTCTTTTCATGACATATCAAAAATTGTTAATTCCTAACATTTGCATCCTTAGCTGTGAGTATAATAATTAACTGTGAGTATGTGCAATTACAAGGTGATCAGGCTCAAGAGCTCTTTTGGGAGACAAGTTGAAACAGAAACGAACTAATTGTATTTCTTTTCCAATTTTTCCTTGCCTTTGTCTGATTTTAATACTATTTAACCCCCTCTCATTAGTGGTTGTCCCCAGCTAGCCCATGTGCTTGTTTGCCTTCCAACTGTTTGTTGTGTGGGTGCTTCTTACCTGCAACTTCATACTTCTTTTCCCCCTCAGCGGTCACTTTGTTCACATATTTATGTAAAGTGCTTATACATTGTGCCTGGCTGTGCCATCACAATTTTGCAAAATATTTGGATCCC
Organism: Sakesphorus luctuosus; assembly: GCA_013396695.1. NCBI lineage: Eukaryota > Metazoa > Chordata > Aves > Passeriformes > Thamnophilidae > Sakesphorus > Sakesphorus luctuosus. The sequence goes on along the minus strand of VWZD01013289.1, from coordinate 14,887 downwards.
ATTGCTCAAAATATTTTAGTATGCTTAGATTTAACTAACCTCTACTAATTACTAATTGATACAGGTATAATTTCTGACTGTCATAGATCTTTGCTTTGGCTACATAGTCCATCTTTGATAAGGAGACTGAAATAACTTGGCAGAGAACCTGATGAAAATAAGGTGGCAAAGGCTTGTCTGTTGATGATGACCATGAGATTCTGGACCAGCCTTTCAGAAGAGGAAATTTAGGGGAGAAAAAAAAGAAACAAAACAACAACAACAAAAAAAACCCCAAGCTTGACATTTTTGGTGGATGTGATAGGTTTGTCCCATTTTTAAAAGGAGAGAGATGCTGTGATTTCTGCAGTGTCAGACAAACAGGTATGATGACTCAGTTTAAGTTCTATAATCTTCTGCTCTCCTTCCATATGCTGGTTGATGATTAAGTCACCCAAGGGAAAAGAGAATTAATAGTCCATGCAAATAGGAACTACTACAGTGACCTGCCATTATGCATATCTGGCATGGAATATGGTTCTTCTGGACCCCTTTGTGACTGAACCATTCACAACGTGCTCCTGCTTTTGTGAGGAGTCAATGAGCATTTAATGAGTAACTGCAGGCTCTGCAGCCTTAAACAGGAATTGCACTGTTCCTCTTGGGAGCTGGTCCAGGATTTTCATTTCTATCCTATCAGCCCTAGAACTGAGACTACTATGTGACCATTTTGGAAGTATTATCTGTTTGGTCAAATTAGGATGACACTTCAGTATTTCTGAAAAAGTGAATCTTGAACAATCCAATAGGAAAAGACAATTCACGTTCTATCTTTCTCTTCTTAATATTGCAGTAGGAAACTGGAAAACACGTTACCCACTTTATACCTTACCAACAGCTATTCGGTCAAAGCAGAATTCATAGCAGATAGAGACAAATCATCTGATGGCAGAGTTTAAAAGAAACCTGTTACTATGACAACAGATAGGGTCAGATAACAAAATGAACAGACATTTTTGATCTTCAAAAAATTCCTTTTCCTTTGCTCTTTCCTGTATTATCTGGACCACTCCATCAAACACCTAGCAGATAACAGAGTTGAAAACCCAATCGACCTTCAAGGAAGACCAGACAAGTTGGAAAGTCTATGGAAAGGTTACTATTACAGTGGAAATGCTTATGATGATATTTTCTCTGTGTATGTGTATGTGCACATGTGCGTATTTTACCAAAGTAACAGTGTACTGTTCAAAAGGCTTTACAAATGCCTCTAACATTGCAATGTTGAGGTATTTTTTATAATGCCACTCAAAGAAATAAAACAGAATGTAATGTGATCGGAAATGATTTGCTATATAGTCATATTGTACAGTTATCATATTATGAATTAAAAAATACTTAGGTACTTTTAGATTTTGGACTAGTAGTTTATTGTGCATGCCTTATCACTTAATGTTGCTTCTCTCATACTATGAAAGCTGGAAAAATACCTCTGAATTTGAAGCCCTAAAAATATTACCATGTCATATTTTAGTATTATTTTACAGTATTTCAAAGATTTGCATATTGATAAAAAGCAAATATGTTACACACTGATGAGTTGGAAAGAAAATCAGAGCAACACATTACTTCACTTTCAGCTGAATCACAAAACAGGAAAGCGGAGGGAAAAAGACAGCAAAAACATATTAATTAAAGGGAAAAGGCATCTTCACCATCTGAGGCTACTGAGGTCAGCGCACAACTTAAAAAGTGCGTAGGGAATGGCACTTCCTATATGTAGTAGTCCTATTGTTCTAAAGAGATGTCTCAGCCCAGGAATGCAGTTACACAGATGAACCAGTTTTGGGCCACAGTTTCTGCTTCAACTTTATTTCCTCCTCCATGTGGTAGTGTCATTGAATGGGCATTGTGAAGTGAGATGGTGACTTATCCAGACACTGTGTTGATTAAAGCTAAGTATGAAAGATTTTCAGTGTTGTATGTCAGGAATCTCACTCGATCACTCTGGTCCATATTCATCCATGGTATGTATGTAGTATATTAAATTTACTATGTGCACCAGAGGAAATATTTATTCTGCACAAAGGTACAAGTGATGTGAAGAATTCACAGGGACTCTTACCCTAATTTCTCTGAGTTTCACACAAAACCAGCCAATGCACTTACCAATAAAATTACCAATCACCAAAAAAGACAAGGCTTGTTGTTATGCTGTTACAGAAATTTCACTGCTAATTTCAATATTTTCAACAGAGAGAGACAAACAACAACTACCTTCACATTATTGAAGCTCGATTTTTTTTCCTTGTATGTTTCTCCATTCGACCAAAATTTTTATTTAGAAACTACGGATTTCACCTGTCAAATGTTTCTATCAAGGCAAGACAAAGTGTTTGCATTCTATCTAATTCTGCACTAGCACAAATAAAAAGGAGTTCTGATTCCTGGGTGAATACGTCCCTACACCTCCATAAAATAATTTCATACTTTATAACTTGCACAGCCTTTTGTTCCACAATTAAACTCGTGCAGGTCTTGCAAAATTAAAGAGTTGTATTTCTTTACTGGTGGAATATTTTACCTGATGTCTCCTGTAAATTGGAATTTTGCCCTGAAACTCAGAGGATAGTAGAAAACAAAGGAGCCGAAGTACCCAGAATAGAATGCCATGTCATAAAAAAATTTAAATTCTTATTTATAATTTATTTATTTCCATAGCAGTTGCATAACAGAGTTGAGTGGAATGAAGTGATCTTAGAATCCAGATCAGAAGGGTTCTAAAGTGTGTTTCCTGTGATGGTTCGCTGCCTCCTGTAAAGAGGAACTTACACTTAGGAAACCTGCAGCCTCTTCTAAGGGGCAGATTCAGTGGCTACACTGAAACTTCTAAGGTGATTTTCTGAGCCATATAACCTTTCTGTTGACTCCTAAAGTGCTGACAATGTAAAGCTACTCAGAGAAATGGTGGGGCACACAGTCCCACCAGGGAAATTGCTACATGGGAAAGACATGACACCAGCAGGCATTTCCAGGAAATACAGCTTGATGATGAACTGATTTGGAGCTCAGAAATTGTCCTTTCTCTATTTAAAATGAATATAAAATGGATTGTGCCAGTCCTATGGCATATATACCTGAAAAAAAAAACAAACCAACAAAAAGCAGCAGGTAACTTTTCAAGTGTCTACATACATTCGAAATTGTTCTTAATAATAAATGAATATTCTTAGAAGGACTCAGGGCACAGACTGGGAGCCCATCTCTCATCTGCTCATGTAGCAGACAGCATGATAGCAGCAGCTGCTACAGAATCTTCCTCCTCTCATCCTAGCAGGTCCTCTCTTCAAGCTACTCAGCCCCTCTGTTGACGGACCAGCAAGGTCACTGATTTTTGCTAATTACTGAAAACTGGACTTCGATGTGGAAGGCCTATTGCTGAGGCCACTGAAGAGTTGCCAGTCACCTCCAGCTATTATTCACCTGATCTTGAGATGGACTAGAAAGAAAACCATCTGTGTTAGATGATTTTCAAAGGACGTGTTGTCTCTAGGAAGGAAAATGTATTATTATAGATTAAATATATACATGCTATATAGTATGTACCTCATCAATGCATCTGTGTCTCAAGCTAGAAAGAAAAGTCCTATTCCATTTCTATTCATATGGGGAAAGCAATTTCTGATTTCAAACAACAAATGTTTCTAGATAGTGAGTATACTAGTAACACTTGTTGTTTTTTTTCTTTAATATTTTTCTATTTAAGAGAACCCTTCAGAGAAGTGATTTTTAGAAAATTCCACAAAGTGCTGATTTAAAAAAAAAAAAGCCTGTAAAAGGCCACTGTTCAGTAGCTATTCAATTTGCCTTTTTAACAAAATAAAAATGTGCAGGTGAGTATTGTACTGTGTGTCAATATCTGGAAAAAAGAGATGTTAAAGCAAGCTAAATAATGGCCTAACAGTACGTGTACTAATGACCATAAACTTCCACTATGCTAATTTTTCTCTGCACTTTTAATTACAGATCAATAATGCTTTGCAGTTGACATTTAAAAATGCTGAACTGTGTGTAAGAACATAGACTGAATAAAAATATGCAGCGTGGTACTGAATTTGCCAAATCAATAAACTTTGCCATTTAACAAACAGTAGCATGTAAACAGTCATCAAAATTAGCAAGTGTAAAAGACTATGTTTCAAGTGCTTAATTATTTTTTAATAACACTAAGCTTCAGTTCATTGACAAAATTCTACTGCTGTGAAAATCACCCACTCTATTGGGGTTTTTTTGCTTTATTTGTGCAGAGCATCTCTTTCTTTTAGCTCAATCAAAAGCTAAACAGCACCCACAAATTCTCTTTTGAAAATAAGCGTCTTAATGATCAAAAGGTGAATAATATAATTGCACAGGTTTTACCTTACCGTTCTTTACTCAAACAAATGATCTTTTTTTTCTTTCAAAATGCTTTATTGTGACAAGTGCATTTAATAAATAGGATCATAGCATTAAACAGTAGTTACATATGAGAATATCAACATACTATCAATGATTCTGTTTGAAACAAAAGGCTAAAATCAATAAAATGCATTCTACTTTCCTAGACCCACTCATGCTAAGATAAGCACGAAAAAGTAACTTTTTCAATATTCTGACTCTACCAACTACTTTTCTTTTTTCCTTTCTTCTTCTTTTATTTTTAATTTACTTTTATTTTCCACCTCTGAATTTTGTCTTCATTGCAGCAATACGCTGAATTCTCACTGTGTACTGTTGCTACTTGATTCCCATACACACAAAAAAGTTTCTAACCGTGTTGAACAGGTTTTCAACTCTGAGGAGTATGGAAGGAATTGTGAGACTGAAACTAATAATTCGGTGATTCTATACTGCTGATATGTAAGTTCAAGTGTGTTTTACTGTTTGCTTGTTCTGGGCTCAGGTAAGATTATTGAGTTGAACATGAGTAACTAAAACTAAGGTCACAATCAGCATGACCAGTTCATGAATTTCCACAACATTATATAATGCTTCTGACCCCTGCATATCATTTCTAACCTAAATGATCACTGTAGCAACAGATGCTACAATGTTCTTTTTTTTCTACTGTGTAAGATACAGCAGATGTTCTAACACCAAAGCTGGATATTACATGGAAATCCCAGCCTGTGAAAAATGTTATATTTTCTAGAAGAAAAAAATGCATGTTGAATCCAAAACCAAAAATGGATGCCACAGGTGTCTTGGTCTTCTTGCAGCCAGATTTGGAGGAGGGGAAAAGGACACCAGGATCAGATGACTGGGATCTTCTGTCATCCCCCTGCACTCTAACTCATCACCTAGAACAGTGATCAGTATTTTGTTGAGAACATCAAGTAACTGTAATTTTTGCATCAGGGTAGTCTATCAGAGAATATGAAAACAAATCAGTTCAGGGAAGAAAAAAATTAATTTTCCATTAATAAAACATTTCAGCAGATTTTTACCAACAAGCTCTATTTGCTGTTTTCCTCCTGGAGCTTTCAATTAGAGCTGAACAGATCAAGAAATTGTCTCATTAAGGCAGCTGTTGCACATTTGTAAATTTAGAACTTAATTTTGCAATGGTTATTGACATTAAGGAGCACTTAGTCTTGTCAGTGGTTCAAACTAAGTCCCCTTTAAATCAATGGATTTACTATTTCCTAACTGAATTAAGTATAGAGCTGACTTAGCAAAATCTGCTTAACACACTTTACACAAAAGTAACTGTTACAAAACATGTTCAGTGAATAGACTTTTTCCCTAGGGAATTTTCCCTGTGTGATACCAGTCTTCTGCAGTGACAGCATAGAGTTAGTTATCTCTGACCCCAGCTACACCATCCGACATAAGAGTGGAAATGAGACAGGAATGTGCTTGGAAAGATGAAATTTAGGAGGGTCCATTAGAACTGCTTTCAGGGCTTTGTAGTGCTACTGCACATATAAGGTGGACATAGAATTGTGGTTAACATAATTTCTAAATATTGGTGGCCTGGTGTGCACACTGGAAGTTAGGGTGCCTGGGCATGCCTGTCACAAGGTAAACCTGTCCCAGTGAAGAATTCCCAAGCACAACCACCCAGCACAGGCAGAGTGGAGAATGGATTGAGAGTGGCCCTGGGGAGAAGTACTTGGGGATATAGGTCAAAAAGAAGATCAACATATCTCAGCAATATGCACATGTAGCCCAGAAAACCAATTGCATCCTATGCTGGATTAAAAACAGTGTGGCCAGCAGGTCAAGGGAAGTGATTCTGCCCCTCTGTTCTTGTGAGACCCCACCTGGAGTACTGCATCCAGCTATGGGGCCTTCAACATAAGAAAGACATGTATCTGTTGGAACCAGTTCAGGGGAGAGCCACAGGGCTGGAGTGCCTCTCCTATGAAGACAGACTGTGAGAGTTGGGGCTGTTCAGTCTGGAAAAGAGAAAGCTTCTGGCAGACCTTAGGGCACTTTCCGTACCTAAAAAGGCCTACAAGAAGGCTGGAGGGGGCTTTTTACAAGACCATGGAGCAGTGGGATAAGAGGGAATGGCTTTAAGCTGAAGGAGAATATATTTAAGTTAGATATTAGAAAGAAATTCTTTACTGTGAGGGTGGTGAGGCACTAGAACAGGTTGCCCATAAAAGTTGTGGAGGTCTCATCCCTGGAAGTGGTCAATGGCAGGTCGGATGGGTCTTTGAGCAATGGGGTCTAGCGGAAGTTGTCCATGCCCAGAGTGGAGGGGGTTGGAACTAGATGATCTCTAAGGTCCCTTCCAACTCAAACCATTCTATGATTCTGTGATTCAAATTGTCAGGATTGCTCAGAGCATATCAAGACACCATTTCTAAACACAGCCGGAAAAATCAAAGAAAAAGAAACCAAACAAAACAAGTAAAAAAACCCCAAACAACCAACAACAACAACAAAAAAAAACCCAAACCAAAAACCTGCAAACCTTGCTCCTGAGACTGCATTTGCATTCCACATATCATATGTTCTATACATAACCAAAACAGTTTAGGAAGAATGGACTAAACAGCCAACATTTCATATGGGTTGTTTCGGAAAAACTGTACTGAGTCTGTTCAGTAGTATGAATCCCAGTTTTCATCTGTGTAAAACTTCCAATTATCTCTTTCATGTCTGTGAACTACCATCCTAGAGCTAGGCACCTAATTTTCAGTTGCTGTGGCACAGTTCCTCTTTGCCTTCATTTCACTCTAGATTTCATCCCCAGGCTCCATGCTGTCATGTCTGAGAAGAGTTGGATGGCAAGCTCTGCTTCACCTGACACAATGCAGATGGAGCAGCCGGTCACTAGGGAAGACTTCAAATCTGAGAATGTTAATTTCACCTATTTCCTTGACAGTTGCAATTGTGAACAGATTTCTTGCATTAGGTATTGAAGTATTTCCCATACAGACGGTGCTGTGTGGGGACTACCTCTCCTTCATGAATGCCAAGGTCTTGGGTAGAATGTGGAAGTTCCAGGTTGTTGGCACATCTCATCCATATACATCTGTTTTCATCTGATCAACATCAGAATCTCTCATAAACATAAGCAGGTACCTTACTCACTCACTCTTTTTGGTTGCCTCTAGGCCTATATATAAAGTACTATCTGAGCCAGAGATCAAGGCAACATATGGATTCTGTATGTTAAGGTATTGGAATACACACTGAATCAGGCTGAAGTCCCCAGTACAGTAACACTGAAATTATTCTTTATTGGTAGTAAAAAGAGAAAATGAAACACATAACTACTTCTATCTTACCACTGTGCTAAGGAGAGAATATCCTCCATCTTGGTCCTCCATATCTTAGCTGAATGTTAGTTGGAGTGAGGTAAAAGGCAGCGAGCAGTTTCTTGAGCACTGTTTTGTGTAATACGCTGGCATTGTGCACTTTTGGAGAACATGTAATTGGATCCCAACAGTGAGGCAAGCAGAGGAACATATAGCTCACATGATGCCAGCAGTATTTTCTGAGCAAGTTGATGAGGTCAAGATGTGACAGTCTTGTAACAGCATCTTAGGATGTAGATCTTAAGAATCTTTCACAACCCTGCTGGCTCTCATGGTTCACCCCCACACTTTCTCTCTTGCCACATCAACTCCTACCATTGTCCATTTTTCCTTGCCCCATATTGCTTACCCTATCATGCTGGTGGGAATGTCTGTCACATGGTGAACCAGATCAGGACTCTCTACATAACTAACAGACAGAGAATTTTCTCAATCCATTTCACCATGGGCTCACGAACACTTTTGTTGGCAGAGAAGCATAGCATGAGGATAGAACCTCTAGTCAAAAACAGGAAGGAGAAAATTACAGCTTTGGATAACCTAAACTGACACTGAAATTAAAGTTATTATCTATGCACTCAGAGTAACATAATGAAGGAATTCAATCACCTCCATGTCCTGCTGCAACAGGAAAATGGCTACAAGGTTTTTTAATCAGGACCTCGCTCCCTTATTCCCATATGTTTTGTCTGCTTATCATACTGACACTTGTGGTGCTACACTTTGCTCTGTGCTTTGTACTCTTTGACTGATGCCATATGCTATTTGACTTACTCTACATTAAATTTCTGGTCACAGATGTCATAATCAGTGAAGTTACTGTACCACTGCTGAGATCACTGACAGTGTTAGCCTTCAAAACTTCAGCCATTCAGAAAAAGTAGTAAATGTTTCAAAAGGCTTCCTCAAATACTGAACAGCACAAGTAATATATTGTTGCAGCAAACTAGAATTTCTGGCCACATAAATTTCTTTCAAATGGGAAATGTCTGGGAAAACATTTTGAGAAATATTGAAAAATACTAAGAGAAAGTACAAAAACTTGCTGTATGGTTTAGTGCACTTGCCAACAAAACTCCAATTTCAGCTCGCCTGCCAACAATACAGTCAGTATTAAACAATAACCCCAGAGCTTAGTGAAAGGTATATATCAATATACATTCAATTCTGCATATGTAACAAGGCCTGAATGACCATGACAATATCCAATATGCACTGCCAATTTTAATCCATATTGCTCAGAAATAATATGACACTAACTTCAGCCACATTAGTCTGCTTTGCTAGTGCCTCTTCAGTTCTTGTTTTCCAATTCATCATCATGTGATAAAGTTAAACTAGAAAATACAGTTACTAAATACAGTTACTGAAAGCATTCCAACAGAACTTGAAAATTGTTTGGTTTCCAGTAAGTACTTTACAGTTGTACAAGAGTTATTAACAGTGAAGCATTCAAGAGAAAAAAAGGCCAGATTATTCTAAACACAAAAATATGCGGCTCGACAAGTCTATTCAACCAAACACAAAGATTATATAGTTGGTTTTTAAACTACAATAGGTAAAACATATATTCTGAGTTTCAAAAAGATAATAACTTAGACGAAAAACAGTCAAATATGAAATACTTTAAGGGTACAGGAACTGTATTGATTGTCTTACTGTTCCTCCCAGTTTAGCACTGCTAGCTTATAAAGGGAATATGGGCATTGTTTAGACATCAGTATATCTAACTGGATTTTTTTGAACAGCTGCTGGGAACTATATATCTCAGATCATCTTTTCTTGTGAAATGGAAACAGGGCAACACAGGCACTAAAGCAGCAAAAGGTAAAACTCCAAAGTGAACGGATAAATTAATATGATGATTTCTAGCATTTTTACCTTAGAGTTCTGAAGAAACTTAATATTGATGTGCCTAAGCTCTTGTCCAAAACATCTACCCTATTTTTCTAACTGCCTGTAGTAGTATATTGGCAAGGTGATATATCTCTATTTCATCAAGCATGAATATGGGAATGACAGATTAGAAAATTAATTAAACTGCAAGTAAATTAGGTTTAACAAAAAAGTTACACAACAAAATATTAACCAAAAATAGTAATTTTCGAAAGGTTCCTTATGCCTCAAAAATACACCAACTTCCTTTGATCATGGCAACAGAACCAAGGACAAATAGCATGAGGATAGAACCTCTCTGATATTTTTGCTTAACTCTCTATAAGCTGTTGAATAGCTCCCTGACAACTTGCTGATAACAAACAATAAATGATATGTTTTAGCAAAGATAGAAAATAGATTATTCTCTGTTTAGCATTCCTTATATGACTGTGTAAAAGTGCTATGCAAGATGCTTAAGTGTATAATCAACTTATGTAAGTTAAGTTACTTATATAAGTCAAGCCATTAGATTTGAGAGGGCTTTATAAAGTTACAAAGGCATGTGAGAGAGAAGGGAAGACGATAACTACCTATGACTGATTCCTGGGAAGACTCAGCTCAACAATCCCTCCTGCATTCACTCTTTGCTCAGTGTACCAGAATCTATTTCTTATGTTCATCCCCAACAGCATGCCCTTAAATTTAGTTGTATCTCATGGGGGCATAACTGGTGAAAATTGTTGGTCATCACCAGTGAGATTTTCAGATTCTGTCAGTGTCCCATTTTGTGATGTCACACGCTAGTACAGAGATCTTGGTACAAGTGGCAGCAAAGCAGAGCTTGATGTCCTAGAAAAAAATCACACTTAGGATATCACTGAATCTTGTAAGGAACTTTTAGTGGGTTGACCCTGGCCAGATGCCAGGCACTCACCAAGGCTGCTCTCTCATTCCTCTCAGCAACTGAACAGGGGAGAGAAAATATAACAAAGGGTTCTTGGGCTGAGATAAGGATAGGGAGAGATTATTCACCAAATACCATCACAGGCAAAACAGACTGTCTTGGGGTGAGCTGGCAAAATGCCAACTGTCCAAGACAGAGTGAAAAGGGAAGAAGAAGAGGGAGAGGAAAAGAAAACCTCCAANTAAATTTAGGCCCACTTGGCTAAACCTATAACATAGACTCAAATTTGGGATATTAGTTGAATTTATTACTAAAAAAAAATTAGACCAGGATAATGAGGAACAAAATAAATATTAAAAACAGATTCTCTCACTGCTTTTTCCTTCCCAAGCTGTACCTCTTTCCCCCTTAGTAGCACAGGGAGATGGAGAAAGGGGTTATGGTCATCACAGGTTGTTTCTGCCACTGCTCATGTAGAAGAGTTGTTCTGCTCCTCCACCACGAGATCCCTCCCATGGGAAACAGCCTTCAATGAACTTCTCCAGTGTAAGTCCATTCCACAGGCAACAGGTCTCAATGAACTGCTTCAACGTGAGTCACTCTTCCACGGGGTGCAGCCCTTCAGGCACAGCCTGCTCCAACATGGGATATCACAAGTCCTGCCAGGAAATCTCCAGCTTGGGCTCCTCTTTCCACAGATCTGCAGCCTGCAAGAATCTCCACCCTGCAAGGATCCTGCTCCACATGGGTTTCTCACAGTCTTCTTTCAGGCATCCACCTGCTCTAGTATGGGTCTCCTTCACAGGCTGCACGTGAATCTCTGTATTCTCATGGTCCTCCATAGGCTGCAGTGGTGCACCTACTTCCCATGGTCTGTGCCACAGGCTGCAGGGGAACCTCAGCTCCATCATCTGGAGCACCTCCTTCCCCTCCTTTTCTACTGACATTTGCATCTGCAAAGCTGTTCCTCTCACATAGTATCACTCTGCTCTTTTGCCACAATTACATCTGCACAATAACTTTTTTTTTCCATCTTAAATATGTTATCACAGGGGCATTACCACTATTTCTTATTGACCCAGCCTTGGTCAGCAGTGAGTCCATCCTGAAGCTGGCTGGCATCAGCTCTATTGGACATGGGGAAAGCTTCCAGCACCTTCTCACAGAAGCTATCCCTGTAGCCCTTCTACCGTCAAAACCTGGCCAGACAAATCCAATATATAAGACAATGGCATTGAAAAGGGGTTTCATATTGGCAAAAGTCTTGTTTTCCCCTCTCAGAACACCAGCAAGGCCACCGTCCCTTTCAAATTCTCATATATTGCATCCATTCCATGCAATTAAGTCTTATGCTCCTTGAACATCCCTTTGAATTTTCCTGAATGCTCTGGACTACCTAACTCTTGTAGGTTGACTACACACACTGAATAGAGCCAGGTGTAGGATACCAGCTGTGCTACTTACCTAGAAGTTGAGAGGTAATTAATCTGCCACATGTGTGATCATTACACACTGGCTGTGGACCCAAAGAACTTTGAGTTCAGGGGCACTCCAGACACCCAAACCCTAACATACTGCACTTTAACTCAAGATACAAGTCTCATTTTTCCCTTAGGTAAGATGCATCTGAACACTTGCAGAAGGCATCCCAAAGCCCTGGGAGGTGGGAACCCTGGCCGCATATTCTGGTGTCATTTCTAGGACCAAAGGGACAGTCAGTGTCAGAACAGATTGCTGTGATTCATTTATTACCATAACTGATGTTAACTTATTGCTTCCCATATTTTCTTCCTTGAAGGTAAAGTGGGATTACTTAGGTCTCCTTTGTTCCTGTGAACTGTATTTTCTCTAGTACTAGCAGGTAATTGGCCTCAAATACCTAAATAACATCTTTCAGGACATTATATAAACACCTGTGATCCTGAGTTTCTACAGAAGATGATGGATAACAGTCTCATTAGCTGTATCTTAGCATTCGTGCTAGCGACTGTTCATATTTGATGTTTCCAGGTCCTCAAACACTGGAAAAGTGGATTATATTGTGGTGAAATTGCTGCAGCAAATCTGAGATAAAGAGAATGTGGCAGTGTTCAGTTGCTTTTGTGTACCAGTCACTGTCCAAATGCAGCAAAACAATAAGAAATTTCTGAGCTACATATAAGCTTCAGAATGTCTTTTTTCCATCTCTTTAGTGTGGATATGCTCAAAGACTGGCAACACAATCTGCAACAAAATTCCATACAAACTGGCTTGACAATCAGACTTGCCATTCTTCACTTTCTAGTTAGAATCCTATCAAAAAAACTCTGTGTTCATATTTCTCAAACTTGTTGGGTTTGTACATGATCATCTAGAATCCTGTACACCCCTCTAGAGCTGCAGACCTCATCATTCTTTGCACCAAATCAAACCACAATCCCAGATAAAAAAGAGGAAATGAAGTTAAAAGTCAGAGTATTCCCTTACAGCAGTCTTTTGACTTTCTTGAGTAACAGAAGGTTGAGAAGTCCACTAAAGGTTTCCTACATAAATTCCACCTGTTGTGATTTATTCAGAACAAATCTTTTATACACTCCCCAACCTTTATTTTAAAATTTTGAGAAATGCAGAAGCTATCACTAGAATTAACAAGTTGTGCTGATAGACAGCAGTCCTGATCATTAAAAATAAGCAGTTTTTTCTGAATTTATTTCTCTTTACCATACAACAGAAAGACCCTGCCCTACTTCTTCAGGCTAGATAAAGGTCCCTTCCATCAGAAATATTTTCAGCTACACATAAAATACAGAAGAGAATAGTCACTCAACTTTCTCTCTGATAATAAAAACCTCATTGAGTTCTCTAGTCTGTTACTCAATACAGTTTTCTAGACTGGAAATTATTACTGTAGCATTCTTCTGAATCCTTTGAGGTGAAGGTAGCTCAGTTCTGGCAGTGGTGGTTATTTTGATTGGTCTGCTGTGACCTATCACACATTTTAATGGTTTGTTTACCTAAAATATTATGAATAAGAACTCTTCAGAACATGATTGTAGCAAAATCTGTAGTGCTTTTCTATGTTCAGGACTTGTAAAATACAAGATTGATTAAAATAGTCTTATTTTTAATTTATAAATTCACTTTGACATTCAACTGAATGAATAGTTGGGTTTTTCCTTTTAAAAACATCTTTCTAAAAGATTTTGACTAAATTTATCAAACATTCAACTATGTTTTTAAATATTTAAATAGTTAGTAACTAACTTAGATTCCTGAAAACAGAACTATTATTTTAAGGGCTTTGTAAACTATGTAAACTATGTATGTGTCACTCCTTGAACCAGCTTGTGTGGTATAAAGAGCTTCAAAACTATACTAAGTGTGTGGGGTTTTTAAGATAGATCTCTTGAAAAAAAAAACACCCAAGCAACAAAACACTAGTTGCTACTTAGTCCTATGAATTATGGAGCTGCTAAATTCCTAAACTTGAGAAGTTTATAATTTTTTTGGACAAGTACTATGAAAGCTGTGCATGTTTCAATCATCATAAGTCCTTTGGCAAAGCTTTAAAAGATGTCTATAAAGTTTATTAAGATGCCATCATATTTTTGAATTCTATGAAGCTCAAAT
>VWZD01013288.1:78119-94711 GCA_013396695.1 Sakesphorus luctuosus | reverse complement strand
GGTTTGTCCATCCTTGCCAGGTAGATTCCAAAAGGACAAGTTTATGAACTTCTATACTCCTTGGTCTCTTTTTTTTACCTTGAAAGATTATACTGATATTTTCTTGCCAAAGCTTATAAACATTGCTCACAAAGGTTTGATGAGGGGTCTGGAATGTCTTTCCTCCAAGTACAATGATACCTATATATAGCAACATGATATGCTGAGAGAATTGGGCCTATACAGCCTCAAGAAGAGAGAACTGAGAAGGGTCCTCATTGAAGGGAGGATGTAAAGAGGGTAGATCTAGGCTCTTCTCAGTGGTGCTGACCAACAGAACAAGAGGCAATGAGAAGAAACATGTACAGGAAGTTCCACCTGAACATGCAGAAGAACTTTGTTACTGTTTGGGTGTCTGAGCACTGGAACAGGCTGTCCAAATGTGTTGTGCAGTCTGCCCTGCTGGAGATACTGAAGAACTACCTGTATGCAATCCTGTACCACGTGCTCTGGGAAGACCCTACTTGAGCAGGACATTGGACCAGATGGCCCACTGTGGTCCCTTCCAGCCTGACCTATTCTGTGATAGTGTCAAGTGCTATAATGTTTAGTAGTATAATATGTAAGAATCTGTAGTTATAAAATATCATAAACTGCTCTAAAGTTATGTACAGGATAGCATGTAACTGCAGTCTGTCCTGTGTATCTTTTGTCTGTACTGAACATATAGCAGTCTACTGAGAAGTAAAGCTAAAAGGACATATTTGAAAGTTTCTAGTTCGCTGAGCTTTGAAAAAATTCAAGTACAGTTCTATCAGTGGATTTCTGTATGTCATGGGAGAGAAGCAAAAGGGTAAAAGCTAGAAAACTAGGGGTTGAGCCTCATACTGGCTGCTGCGAAGAAAATCAACTCTACCCCAGGCAAAACCAGCACATCATGAAACCTTTATTTTTTTAGTGGAGATGAGATGAGTAGGGACTTAAAATATGAGTGCTCAGATTGGAATAGTAAAAGTGAGAAAACTAATGAGTTAGGAACAGAGTAATAATTAAATAAAATAGTGATAGTGAACTGTAATGAAAATATCATGAAACATAAGAAGAAAGCCCATGAAAGACAAGTAAGGCATATGAAGGCACTTGCTTGCCACTTACTGACTGATGTACTGCCTGCCCCTAGGCAGCAGACCCCCAGCCAACTTTTCCCCAGCTCTATATGCAGAGCAAGACACTGTAGGATCTGAGATATCCCTTAAGTCATCTGGGGTCAGCTATCCTGGCTGTGTCCCCTCCCAACTCCTTGTGTACCCCCACAAGGTACACAACCCTAACCCAGCCCACTCACTGGTGGGGTGCTACAAGGAGCAGAAAAGGCCCTGATGCCGTGTAAGTGCTGTTCAGCAATAATGTAAATATCCCTGAGTTGTTAACACCATTTCCAGTACAAATTCAAAGCATGGGCTCAATTTCTTCACATACATGTGGAGAAAATTAACTCTATCCCAGTCTAAAGCAGCACAAACACTTAGATGCTGAATGGCTGCAGTGACTAGTTTCAGTGAGAGTTACTAGACTACTTTGCCTCAGAAGTGGCTTAAGAACTTGAAGGAGTGTCTGTCAGAATGGGACCCATCTTCAAAGGACGGCTATAAATGGCATTACTAATGGAAAGCACTGAGATGTCAGTAACTTGACTCAAGAGAGTGTTACTTAAGATGTCAGACTGTGGAAGTCTTCTGAGACAGGGTGTCCTACATAGCAGTTGAGGGATCCCTTTTCAGTAGTTTGTAATGTCATTTTCACTGTGTGGAGTGTTAGTTTTCACATAGACCAAATGTTGCAAACTTGAGAAAAAGTGAACAAGACCCAAACCCAATTCTTTCCATAGATCTCAGTTTCTTTTATTAGTTTTAATGAAATTCTGGCTTTATGTGTAAGCCAATTTAAAAATAAAAGCTGGGGTGTAGTTCTCTTAGCATATTTTAAAGATGCTTAGGCATTCATAATTTTTGCTGTATTGGAAATAGTTTGTTCATGAACTGGCAAATGCATGTATAAAAAGTGCTCTAGCCAAGGGTAAAGGTCAAAGGTGGATTCAATGCAAGTAAAACAGTTCTCAAACCTAAAAGAAAACTTCTTTATTAAAAAAGAAGAACCAAACTGATTCTACAAATAAATACATAAATGCAGAGTCTGTGCTGGAGAATCTAAATCCTTTGATTTCAGTTCTGTCAGTCCTGATAGTGACTTGGAATTTCCTACCTCTTACTTTCGCATTACCTATTACCAGTTCAATCCATTGCTATTATGCATGAGTAGTGTAATATAATTACAACCCTATTATAGACATTACAATTTTCTAGCATTGCAAGAGCAGAGGTCTTTTCCTTTTTCAAGACTTTTCTTAACCCTTCCTTTTTTGTTCCCTTTCTGTTCCATGCAGTATTCACAGAAAATGTGATATTTTTTTTAACTAAATGCTTTTGGTGGCAAAATGTAGCATTTGTACTGATCTCATCTCCAAAATGCAAGAAGATTGTGGCATTACTGCATTAGGTCTTTCTAGTACTGTGTAAGGTGGTATATCTCCACTATGTGACATATCTCCAATGCTATTGGCTTCAATATTCAGTCTGTGTAATATTGATTTGAATTAAATGGTTGTAGGGGGTGAGTGGGGAATCAAAATCAAAGTTGAGGGATGTTCTCTAGATTTCTGTGGTATTTTTGAACACAGCAAATGTTTAAAGTATACTTCATTTTAAGTAGTTACAGGATAGATTTTAAGGGCAGGTAAATAATCACTTCGTATGCTTAATTCTCACTAGGCCCATGCTGAATGGTTCTCCTCCTTTTATGAACAACTTTCTCCAGCTTAAAGACAGTAAATTGAGTAGTTGCTTCTTCTTGATGTTGGGAAAGATATGGGATTATTCTGGCCACCTCTTGAAGAATGAAAAAATCAAGAAGACTTGAGCCAGTTAAGGGCAGCTACAAATCCCATTTTTTCCAATGGGAGATGCAGACACTAAGCACTACCTAGAAACTCAGACCTGAAAAGCTCAGAGTCCTTGCCTTTAGTACAGCATACTTTGGAAAAGGCATAAACCCAGCAAAAGTGCATGTAACTTCTCAGACCTGCTTAACTTGTATCAATGCAGTAAAAAAAGTAGCATGAAAGAAATCAGTATGTACAATAAAGAAGTCACTGGGGAGGATGGACTCTCTCTGTATTTTTGTCAGGTGGTGGTGTGGTAAGGGTTGTTTTGGATCACTTATTACCCACATCTGTAAATGGCCTACCTGTACTACCACTAAGCACTACTGAGAAGAGCTTAACTCCTTCTTTACACACAGCCCCTCTAGCTATTTATACATTTTGGTAAGAACTTTCTGAGTCTTCTCTAAATTTTGTCAGTCTGTCCTCATATGAGAGGTATTCAAGTCATTTAACATTCATGGGGCCACTTGCTCCAGTATGGGCCAGTCTCACACTGAGGAGTCCAGACCTGGATACAGCATTCAGATGCCTCTTTCTCAGTGCTGAGGACAGAAGGAGTGGCAGTACTCTGTCCGATGCAATCTGGAGTGCTGCTGGCTTGGCTTGCTCTTGGCCAATTTGTCTGCCAAGACCACCATGGTATTTTCTGACAAATTTTGTTCCAGCTGGTTGGACATCAGCATGTCCAGGGTGGGGTTATTCCTCTTCAAATGTGGGACTTCACATTTCCTGTTGAATTTCATGGCATTCATGTTGACCCATTTATTCAGTCTGGAGGTCCCTCCTAATGGTAACAAACACAATGGGTCTATCAATCACTTATCCCAGTTTTGTATCGTTTGCAAACTTGCTGATGGTGCCATGTCTCCCATTATAAAGGTAATTTATAAAGATATTTTTACCTCATTATCCAATCATTGGGAACACACCTGGTGACTGTCTTCTAGCTGGACTTTTTGCCACTGACCACAACTCTTTTAGTCCAATTTAGTCTTTATTTAGTCTGTCTTGCAGTCCACTTACCTAGCCCATACTTCCATCAGTTTGTTGATGGGGTTGATACGGAAAACAGTGTCAAAAGCTTCACCAAACAGTTACTGCTTTGTCCTGCCTACTGCAGAAGACTGTGTTAAGCCAGCCTTCTCACTGTAGAAGGCTTTCAGTTTGATTTAAGCATGATTTCCCCTTCATAAATCCATGCTTTCCACTCCAAATGACCTCCTCCAGCTGATTTGATAGCCTGTGTCTGGAATAGGTTTTCCACGATTATTTATTTGGTAATTTTCACAAGAACTGCGGTTAATATTCTTCTTGCCTTTCTTGAAGACAGGAGTGATGTTTACTTTCTCCCAGTCATAAAGAATCTCCACTAATTGTCACAACCTTTTAGTGATAATCACCTCAAAATTGACATGGGGTTTGTGAGTGCTCCATGCATCTGAACCTGCTATTTCTTTCAGTGTTTCCTAACCTGTTCCTCTGCCACTAAGCACAAATGTTCCTTGACCCAGAGTTTCCCACTGATTTCATGGACCTGGGATTGCTGAAAGCTGGTCATACCAGTTGATGCTGAAGGGGTTTTTGATTTTCAATTTTCACATTTAACAGATTTTAAAAGTACTTGTAGCTGGAGCAAATGTAGATTTAATGTGCTAGTATTCTGGCAGCTGAAGTTCATTGTTTATATATCCTAACCCCTACCANGTATTCCTAAAAGCCCTAAGCCTGGACATTAAAGAATGTACCTTTTTATCTTATCCCACATTAACTTGTCTCGGAGTCCTGTTTTTGGGTTCACTCACGGCATCACAGTAAACACTGAGACTGAGATTCAGAGGTCACACCCTCACTCTTCAATGTAGTTTAAGTGCTTAGAAAGCATGAACTCCCAGT
Organism: Sakesphorus luctuosus; assembly: GCA_013396695.1. Classification (NCBI taxonomy): domain Eukaryota; kingdom Metazoa; phylum Chordata; class Aves; order Passeriformes; family Thamnophilidae; genus Sakesphorus; species Sakesphorus luctuosus. The sequence continues at coordinate 89,838 of VWZD01013288.1, read as the reverse complement.
TCTTGCAAACTAAAGCTGTTGATCTCAAAGAAAGTTGCAAGCTATTGGTGTGAGCCAAGCATAATTTTCTGAGGCTTGACCAGCTGTGCTGGCTTTAATTTTAAGCAGATTTGCTGCAGTAGGAGGAAAAATCTGTGGTAATGCTGGTCAGTAAGCTTTACTCAGCATTTGCTTCTGAGGCCTTCCCCTGCTGCTTAGCAGATTTAGATTTGTAAATCAGTATTAATCATCAATTACTGTTTCTTGAAACCATTGTTGTTCAGTTAGTGGGGAGTGCTAACTGAACTCAGAAAATCCTGACTTACAGTGTAATGGTCTGGCAGTATTTTCATACAGTATTGTGTAAGTAAAAGGGTTAAACAACATATTTACATGTTGTTTCAGAATAGAAATTTTGAAAAAGTTTACTGAATAGAGAAACAGAAACTTACTAAATTGTAATGCAAGTGAATTAAGAAGGGAGTTTTTGTAATGTCAGATGTTCTGATGTAACTTCTTTCAGAGGCATCAACATGGCACCATAGGAGTATAAAATGCCAGAATATGGAATAGAACATTAAACCCATAAACTATTAAAAAGTGAAAATTTGATAACAGACGAACACAGAAGCACAACTGCTTTTAAAGTCAAAGAAAAATAGTCTCATTAAGTTGTCAAAAAATCCACTTATTTTCAAGGACTATTTCCACCAGTATCTTCTAATAAGCAGCTGTCAAAAATTACTGTTTCTTTCTATTATAACTTGTGTCTGTGTTATAATGGCACAGATAGTTGCTCTTGGCAGAGTTCTGAAGATAGGCACTGGTATAGATGTTGTGGTTTCTGAAGTCCGATTTGAACTTGTGACCCTCAATCCATTTTCTTTGCTTTTCAGAAGATTGTGAAGCTGATGTTTAAGACCACTAGGAGGTCTGTATTTCCTATTCCCTGAGGACAGGAGTGGCTGTACTGCATATGAGTACTGTATTTAATTGTTTCAGACTTGTAAATCATTCTGGAAATTATACTTCTGACATTTTTGTTGCTTGGTCTGTCAGAGTAATTTTCTGACCCGCATGTTGTATCCCTAGTAATGTTCAACGCTTTGCTGATTTGCGGCAATATTGCCTTCTGAGTAATCTTACTGAGAGCATGTTCCCCTAAATGTTTGTAATAGTGGTACTGTAAATAATAATGTTTCATTTTAGTCAACTTCAGTTCATCAAGAGCAAGTTATGGTTGGTTTAAATGGGATAAGGAACTGCAAATCACCATCATCTTTCTACTGGACATTCCAGGTATCACCACTAATACCACAGTGCACTTCAGATAATTTTCTCCTCTATATTCTTTATTCTTGCTATTAGCTTGTATAAAGTTACTGAAGAATTTGTTGCTCATCATTGCAAATATGGGAAGTGGTGACTTGAGCATGTGAATCCTGTATCTCCCCTTGGAATTATCATGTGCTGGTTTCTCATGTCCCAGGATATATCACTGTGTGAGGAACATGTCCCAGCTGCATATGCTATGAGCAAAGAGCAGGCAAGAGTGAAGAGTATCTGGTAGGAGAAAAGAGTGGAGTAGCATCTGTCTACAACATAACTTAGTTTTGCCTACTCAGTATCAAATTCTAGCTTACCTGTCTTTACACTTGTTTTCATCTCTCCTATTTACAGTGCATGCACATTGATGGCCTCTGAAGTGTATCTATTGTTGCTGAATTGGTGTATTTTCCCAAATAAAACAGTAACTACTCCTTAATGCTGAAGACACGTTATCCTTCTGACTGTCACTGTCCAGATTACATGTAGTAAAGGGTCATTTAAAGGGGATTTATGAAGAGGATCCTTAATGCCTGTGACACCACTAACTTGCTTGTTTCTCTCTAAGTAATTACTGCCCACGTTGCCTTCCTGTGGGATAAAAATCAAAGGTAATGGGAACAATTGTATTTGTGGTTGTTTAATGTCCTAAATTTTCACCAGAAGATGGCAGCAGGCTAATGTTAGTCACAAATATTTCTACTGCTTACTGCTGGATAAACATGGAAGTACTGGGCTAAATACCTGGAACTGAATTTACTGTAGCTGACAGCGAGAAATCCAGCATTACAAAGTGTTGCGTGTCACGCTGTTTTGTGGGTTTGTAGGTCTGGCTGCCTGCTGGCCTGCAGGTCTTCTGCAAGTCCTGGCCATTGTCCTTCAGTGATGTCCTTACACTTGACAGTATTTCAATATCATTTATTTTGGAAGAAAAATCAAAGCAGGTAGAGCTGTTGCTTAAAAAAGTTTGAATTGTTATGCATTGCATTTCAGGTCAAGAAAATGTTTAATTCTTTTCCTAGAATTAGTTTTCCTGGCAATAAACTGCAGTTAAATGTGAATGCACATTTTTTTGTGTCAGACAACAAAAGCAGAGAAAGGACTGGAATTGATACTGGATGGTGCAGAAAGAATTCTCATTTTCAATGAAAAGCCTATGTAAATAATGATAAAAAAATGTGGAATTCAGCAGTTTTACAGATGTTTTGTGGTATCTTTAATGGAAAATAAACTGTGTTAGCCAGAGAAACAGAGATGTTTTTTACCCCCCAGCCATAAATTAATCTTCACCATAGTATATGTTCAGCACAGTAAGAAGCCAAAATGTCAGAGTTAAATACATGTATGAATTTCCTGTTTTCAATGCATTCAAATATTGCAGAGTAACTTCACCAAAATCCTTCTTTTAAAGAATGTAAGAGAGTAACATACAGGTCCTTTTCCTAGATTAGAAGTACAACACCAAATCCAGCCAGTGTGATCCATTGCACCATAAACTGATAAAATGTATTGCCAAACCTTCATATTTCCTTGTGTCCCTGAGACTCAGTTCTCTCAACATATTCAATATGAGCAGACACATAAGAAGGGGTAATCCAGCCTAAGATCACTTGGTTTTGCCCAGACCCACCTCTCAGCTAACAAACTACAGATTAAGTCCAAGATGCCACAGTCTAAATATTCATGCTTTTGCCATTTATTCATACATGGTGATTCCTAATCCACATCCAAAACTGTGATGTGACTCCAGCATTTTACAGCAAAACATGTTAATGTTGCCAAAAAACCCAAGCAAAAGATCCAAATTCTTTGAAACCTTGCCTCTCTAATAAGTCTTCACCTGTAGAAAATTTGGCATTTGATTGTGGAAATTAAATTATACCCCAATACATTTGACAACAGGTCTGGACCAATCTGGTACAGACAGTGGTAATTCCAGTATTTCTTTGCTGCTAAAGGCTGCATTTCATGCCCTTGGTCCCAATAACTAAGATCTAAATATTATGTGTAGTGCTTAGTAACAATATTACACAAGAAAATCTAAAATTTCATAATACAAGAACAGCCTTTCGAGGCATATTTAGGAAAAGTAATCACAATGTTTTTATCAAGGTAGTTCTTGAATGTGCAAGGTGACATTAATTTGTGACATTCAGTTAACTTCAGATATGCACTTGCATATCTTCCCAGTAAACACAACTTTGCGTTTTTATACCACTTCTCCCTTTTCACACACTTCTTCTTTCCCCCTTTTGCCTCTGAGGGCTTTCCATTTGTTCATATCCTACTTTGTCTGTCCAATGTGTAAGGTTGTGTACACGCTAGCCTAAGTATCTTGTGAGTGGCTCCAAAAGTGAACTTCCGAATCACAATCCTTTGTGAAGCTATGTGAGTCAAAGTCAGTGGACAAAAAGGACTGATTATTTGATTTTTGAATAGGCATAGTTTTTGAAGTAGCTGGAGTTGTAAGTTTAAAGCATTGGAACACAGATGTAGGGCGCCAAGGATGTTGTAGTTTTGAATGATAATGTAAATTCTTTCCCTCCCACTACAGAACAAAGGAATAGCCCAACCACTTTGAATTCTGAGTTGATGACCTGAGTTAACACTTGAGTGCGGGGGAGGGAGAAAGGGGGACTTTTTTCGTGGGACTGAGGACGAGACCGGCAGTGAAGCTGAGCTTCTCTGGTTCTTTTTTTTTCTTTTTTTTTCCCTGTTTTTTTGCCATCTACGGCCTTCGTTTAGCGATGCGATCCCAGGGGGAAGCCGGTCACGCCTGTCCAGTTCCTTCCCTTGGGAGACGAGGGCCAGTGTACAGTTTCTCTAGGCCTGCTGCGTGTGGCTCGGCCCCGGGGCCCCGCCTGGTAGCCCCGAGCCGGCTGTGTGGGCAGGCGTGTGCAGCGAGACTCTGTTGTTTTGTACTCCTCCGAGAGAGAAGCGGAGCTTTCCCATCTGCAGGGAAAGAGGTTCTGCGTCGCCTGCTGGTTTTTCGTCGGCTTTCATCTCTCCCCACCTGAGTCATTTTGGCGAGGTCATCAGCTGCTGACTACACTGCCCCGGAGTGAGGCTGCGCTGCCAGCTGAGGCGCGGCAGCGCCCCCCACTATCTACAAATATAGTTGCACCAGTGAAAGGGCAAAGACAAACTCAATTTCATCTAAAGGTTTTGTCGTGTCTTGTTCTGTTCTGATTTGTTTTCTTATTGCAGGTACGGTGTAGTTGTTTTGGTTTTGTATTAGTTTTTGGTTATACATATAAGTATAAGAACAGTTATCCTTCTTATATCCATTTTATAATTAAAGTTCCCTTTCTTAAATTTAATAAGGAGTGATTATTGAGGAGGAATCGTCTCCTCTGGTTTTTGGTAAACGTTTTGCTTTTTCCCTCAAACTAAGACAAAGGATGAGCCAGGAAAGAGAGCTTAAGGCACTTAATAGGTTTATCTGGCAAGGGGGTCTTTGCTGGATTGAATAGAATGAGTTTACCAAAAGTACATGGTCCTCCTTTTGCCCTGCTGGGGACCCCTTTCCACACTCTTTCTCCACAAATTAAAAATAGTGTATAAGGGAGAGCTATAGGGAATGCAGTTGGTTTAATCATTATTAAATCACTTGGGAACACCAAAAGGAGTCATTCTTGAACACTCCTTTGGAAGTAACATTGGTGGAAAATGGGTCATCAATGCTGTGATCTTGCAAATAAAAGTGGAAATATAAAGGGGTTACTAAACTGCCCATTTTGTCTATTTCCTGTTGCTCATCTGCAAGGGTCGTAAAATTCTTTGGACTGTGCACACCCTGTTGTTTATAGACTAGTTCTTTGCTCATATGCATTTTGTCATTCTCAAACTTTTCAAAAGGATGTCGGCGTGTCTAACGGTTTCAAATCCCCTTCCCATCAGGCACAATTGAAATGCTGCCTCAAACTTGGTTTTAGAGATAGTTACCCAAGATAAGTAAGTTGGTTCCAGAAAAGAGCTATACTGTGTTCCAAGACACTCTTTTCTGACTGAACTTTATCTAGTTAGCATGGTAACATTCCTTTCTTCTTCTGCTGAATGTTTGAGCCATTAATTCTTTCAGCTTTACATTAAATCTTTCAGGATTTCAGTCTCTCTCATGATCGAAGGGCAGACAGGACCTGGCATTTTCCCTTGCTGAACCTCATACTGTGGACCTAGGCCCATGGATCCAGCCTGTCCGGATGCCTTGTAGACCCTTCCTGCCCTTCAACAAATCAACAGTCCCACCCAGCAAAATGACTGAGGGTGCACTCAAACTCCTCACCCAGGTCATTGATAGAGATGTTAAACAGAACCGGTCCTAATACTGTGCCTTGGGGAACACCCACTGGTGATGGCTGCAACTGGATGTAACTCCATTCACCATCATGCTCTGGGCCCAGCCATCCAGCCATTTTTTTTTAAGCAGCAAAGAGCGCACCTGTCCAAGCCAGCAGCAGCCAGTTACTCCAGGAAGATCCTGTGAAGACGGTGTCAAAGGTTTTACTGAAGTCCGGGGAGACAACATCCAGAGCTTTTCCGTCATCCACTTACCAGGTCACCTTGTCATAGAAGGAGATCAGGTAGGTCAAGCAGGACCTGGGACCTGCCTTTCACAAACCCATGCTTGCTTGATCCTCTGATTGTCNAGTAACATTGGTGGAAAATGGGTCATCAATGCTGTGATCTTGCAAATAAAAGTGGAAATATAAAGGGGTTACTAAACTGCCCATTTTGTCTATTTCCTGTTGCTCATCTGCAAGGGTCGTAAAATTCTTTGGACTGTGCACACCCTGTTGTTTATAGACTAGTTCTTTGCTCATATGCATTTTGTCATTCTCAAACTTTTCAAAAGGATGTCGGCGTGTCTAACGGTTTCAAATCCCCTTCCCATCAGGCACAATTGAAATGCTGCCTCAAACTTGGTTTTAGAGATAGTTACCCAAGATAAGTAAGTTGGTTCCAGAAAAGAGCTATACTGTGTTCCAAGACACTCTTTTCTGACTGAACTTTATCTAGTTAGCATGGTAACATTCCTTTCTTCTTCTGCTGAATGTTTGAGCCATTAATTCTTTCAGCTTTACATTAAATCTTTCAGGATTTCAGTCTCTCTCATGATCGAAGGGCAGACAGGACCTGGCATTTTCCCTTGCTGAACCTCATACTGTGGACCTAGGCCCATGGATCCAGCCTGTCCGGATGCCTTGTAGACCCTTCCTGCCCTTCAACAAATCAACAGTCCCACCCAGCAAAATGACTGAGGGTGCACTCAAACTCCTCACCCAGGTCATTGATAGAGATGTTAAACAGAACCGGTCCTAATACTGTGCCTTGGGGAACACCCACTGGTGATGGCTGAAACTGGATGTAACTCCATTCACCATCATGCTCTGGGCCCAGCCATCCAGCCATTTTTTTTTTAGCAGCAAAGAGAGCAACTGTTCAAGCCAGACGCAGCCANAAGCCAGCAGCAGCCAGTTACTCCAGGAAGATCCTGTGAAGACGGTGTCAAAGGTTTTACTGAAGTCCGGGGAGACAACATCCAGAGCTTTTCCGTCATCCACTTACCAGGTCACCTTGTCATAGAAGGAGATCAGGTAGGTCAAGCAGGACCTGGGACCTGCCTTTCACAAACCCATGCTTGCTTGATCCTCTGATTGTCCTGCACTTGCCACATGCTGACACTCAAGATGATCTGCTTCTTGATCTTCCCTGTCACTGAGGTCAGGTTGACATATCTGTAGTTCCCTGGATACTCCTTCCAGCCTTTCTTGTAGATGGAGATCATATTTGCTAACATTCAGTCTTCTAGGATCTTCTTGATTAGCCAGGACTGCTGGTAAAGAATGCAGAGCAGCTCAGTGAGGTCTTCTGCCATCTTCTGCAGTACCTATCTTGCAATGCAACTCTACCAACTCCTTCCCCTACCTATGCCTGTTTATTATTGATTTAAATCATGAATGTGATCAATGAGGTGTAAAATGCCTAACTTATTTGCATTTGGAATGTCTTTGTTTATGTGGAAGTTTTCAGAAACAACAGAAAGGATCAGACGGTTTTAAAGAGCAGCCTGTACTTCTGTATATGCCTTCCAGCTCCAGCGTGAACCAAAGCAGCTAGGCATTTCTTGTGTCTTACTTTAAAATAATTTTAGGCTCATTGGTGTCCTCTTAAGGAGGAGGGGCAGTCACCATTAGGGTTTGTCAAGGAGTCCTTAGAAACTTCCTGTTGAATCAGCAAAACTATTCTTGCTCAGACAAAGCTAATGATTTCCACAGTAACTGTTACCCCTGGATTTTGTACTACTTCTGAAAAAAGCCTCAGATTTGTAGGAAAGCACAGAAAGTACTTATATTTACTTTTTCAGAGCATGTACTCTGCTATACATGTAAAACTTTCCTGCATTTTTAAGAGGTAAAAACAAAGAGCATGAACAATTAGCCACTGAATTGCAAGTTTTTCTATCCTCTGGGCAACACTGATAGGAAGACATACCCAGCATGAAACTACCAAGGCCTAGTGGAAAAATGCCACCACCTGTTAAAGGGTTACTAAAAACTCTAATTCTGTGTGGCTAAATATACAGAGAATTAATTGACGGAGTGTATGAGAATAACTGCAGGCCAGCAAACTGATTCATCACCAGCCCCCTCTAGTAACATTTTGCTGAGCATTCTGACCACAAGGCTCCTTGATACAGTCTGGAAGTTGTGGGCAGCACCATTTTTCATGGTCTCTTGAATAAAAGTTACCACCAGTTTATCAGCAGATCAACCACTCATTTGTAATCTCTGCTGCCGGTTCTATTGTATTGCAATAGTCAGAGTGGAAAAAAGGTATTCCCGTGGACGGAAAACACCTGATCACACAGCTGAAGAATTATCTGCCTGTGATCTGTTACTTAGTTCTGGAACAGACTTGACTGTTTCAAACAGTGCAGTGAGTGGCTTGGGAGACCCTCCCTATTACTGAGCTCTCCCTGCTACTGAGGATGCTGAATGTCTGTTGTATTCCTGCTTGTGTTGAACCCTCTTAAAAAACACACTGGCTTTAAATTGCTGACAGAAGTATGCCAAGGGGCTGCAAAGTGTGTGATATCTACACAAGCACCTCTTGATATTCTTGCTTTTTTTTTTTTTACTTTTGCATTTCTGTTTTCCCCCTATATCTATACTTTTCAATGTGAATTCCCTTCTGCTCTAAACAGACCTTTGAGAATCCTGTTTATTTGATAAAATGCATAAGTAATACTGTATCTTCAGAGTCTCAGGCACTTGCCAACTCAGCATGACTCCAGAGGCAAAGTGCAATATTAATATTAAAATAGATCCTGTACTGACTGTTTCTCCTGACTGGCTGCCAATGGTCTAAACAGATCTGCACACAGGTGGAGAAGTACTCTGACATAAGAGACTGAATTTACTGGTGGCAGGCAGCAGACTCTCCACCCTGTATCAAAGGATATGGGCAGTGAAACAAGTTTAGGTTATTGAAAGTTGGATGGTAATGTTGTTTTCTTCTCCATCTGTTTCTGCAAAGTTTTGTTGGAGTTAAAGTACACTACCCCAGTATGAGAAATAAATAAACGTTTTTTCCAAGCAAAAGAATTAACCAGAAGTTACTCACAAAAACAGGGAAACGCATGCATTTTAAAGGATTTTTGTTTCTATTATTACTAACGTATAGGCATATCGTGCAGTTGTAAAGTTCCTGAACATGTCTGGGCAGGTACCCAGGAAACATGCGAGCGGGAACCACAAAATAATAAATAAATGTAAATGAAGTAAAACCCCCCCACCAGTGGCAGTCATAGAGGCTGCCATTTTAATCAAGACCCTGCCTCTTAACATAACATAACCAATCAGAGGGGAGGGAGTGCCCTTTCTGTGCATGGATGGGATGAGATTTGGAAGCCTTTAAGAAGGGGAAATTTGATTTTGGGGTGGTGCTTTTGGGGATTAGGTTTGGCCAGGGCACCCAAACATGTGTGTGTAAGTAAACCTTTCTGATTGTTAATTATTTTTTTTCATGAACTCTGTTATCATTGTGAAATTCGATAAGTACAGAATTTTTCTCATACTAGTATTTTAAAATAGCTCTTTTAAAGCAATGCTTGAGGAAAAGCTGACTGTCTGACCATGCTGATGTTTCTTTGCTCATCTGGAGTTTTGCTATAAAACTCTTTCAATGTTATCCAACCATCCTGGGCTTAGCTGGTGTGCAGTGTGTTGTCTGGGAAGGCTATTGTTGCCTCTCTCATATGTTTTGTGTACACACTAGACAGACTGTTATAATTATTTGCCTTTAAAAGAAGTTATGTCTTCTGGTATAACTCCACTGTAGAAGAGAGACAGTGCTATGCAGAGCCATCACCTTCAATGGGTAGAAAGAAGGGGGAACCTGACCTGCCTGGGGTTATTGAGAGCTGCATCATTCCTTTTGGAAGGTCTATGCAAAAGGATCGTGTGTTTCACTAGCTGCTTGTGTCATATCCAGACTTTCTTAGGCTCTGGAGATAAGGGGAAGTATTAATTTCTTTGTGTGCCCGGACTAACGAACATCATTTTGCCCATAGCACAAAAGAAATAATGAAATTATTCTTCACAGTAGAGGTAACATAGGTCATGAAGTGTTGCCACAGAAACTTAAACCACCTGAAAAATATGTCAAGAGACATGAGAGTATGGATTTGACCTGCACCTACAAATAAGACTCCTACACTATGTCTTGATTACCTCTATGCCTCTCCTGTCTGATGAGACACATCCCCAGTGCCAAGATGGATGTAAGAGCTACTTAGGAACATACGGCTCCTTGCAGCTTCTTTCAGAACTTCATGGGTAACTTCATTTTTGAAGAAGACATTAAAAAAACATGCAGTTTTTATTCCTTTCTTCATGTATATGTATGTCAACAAGCTGTGCAGAAATCATGCAGACAAATTGTTGTTCATACAGACCTGCATTAATGGTAGCATTTGGAGCTCTCTGAATTCACCTCCTTTCAATATCTAACAGGCCTACAGGCATCCTAGGTAGAGCAAGGCCATAGGAATTTATGAGAATTACTGAACATAATTCTGGTATACTGCAGGGCCGATTCACACATTCAGAAGATCAGACACACCTAATATGTAGAATTTCTAGGTTTGAGCAGTTCATGAAGCATGGGACCCTTTCAATGTATGCTTCAGAATTATTCCATGAATTTTCAATGATGTATACAGGAAATATGGACACACAATACACTCAAGCTCTACTGCTGGTAAAACAGGGGTTAAAGGTTCAAACAAAAAGGTGAGGGGAGGAATTTTTCTCTCCCTCCCAACACAAAAGTTTGGGGAGTTGAACTGCCAGGACTGAGAACAAAGGAGTGCTTTGACGACTCCAGATTCCAACTTAATGGTGGGGGTGAGGTGAGGAACAGACCCCCAGCACCTGGAAGGAGGAGAAGCTTTTCCTATCTGCTGCCTTCACTTCATTTTCTGGTGGCTGGGGTGATGGGAAGCTCCCATTTGCTGAGCTGGTGAGTGCACCTTAGAGAGCACTCCTTCTAGCTTGGTTCTTCCTGTTTTCCTCCTTGAACTTCTCTGCATACCCCTGGGCTTCGGAGGGAGGGGAGCCTTTTGGATTTGCTGCGGACTTCCTGAAGACCAATTCCAGCTGCAAGGGTTTGCTGAGAACCACCACCCCACTCGCCCCCAGCTCCTCCTTTTTTGGACAAAGGGACAGGAGAGAGGCAGAGCCTACTCTGTCCCCCTAGAATAGGTTCCATCCTGCCCCCATGTGACTGCTATTGCCACATGAGTAATTTGGAGGAGTCAATACCTCACGCTCACCCTTTCGTCTTTGTTTTACTGGATGGGAGTGACTTCATGTCCAGCTAAGGTGTGGCAGCAACCCCTGTTGTCTGTAAATATAATTGCACCCAAGGAGCAAAGACAAAAATTCAGTTTCATTTAAGGGGTTTGTTCTTTTCTTCAGGGGGGTGGTACAGTGTGGTTGTTTGCTCTGTCCTAGTTTTGGTTATATAGAGATATGTATTTGTAGATAAGAGCTGTTTTGGTTATATATAGATATATATTTGCAGTTAAGAACTGATGTCCTCTGTTTCTATACATTTTTCTGATTAAAACTCCTGAATTTCAAAGCTGTGGTGTTTTCCTGGGGGATGCTCCTCTTTCCTGGTCAATATAAATATCTTAGTTTTCTTCTAAACTAAGACAACAGGTGAACTGTGCATTTACCTATGCCATTGTTTCTCAGTAGCAGTAACTTGGTTTACGTGGCTTGTCTTTGTGGAAGCTTTGTTCCCTCTACTCCACCAAGCACAAATTCTCTTCTGCATGTACTGGGAGAAAACTTTCAGTCACACAGTTACAATAACCATGATTATTTTGGTAGTAAGCCATAAG